>RWJN01000291.1:0-43037 GCA_004332605.1 Steccherinum ochraceum
CCCGGGGGAGCGCTGGGGCCGCAACATTTCGCGTTTTCACGGATTTACTTATGCAAAGCGCAGTACGACCATTCATCTCATTTCTAGCGTTTTCGCTCTGTGTTCGGTAGTGCTGTTTACTACCATTTTTCGCTCTCCTGCTCTATCTCTTATACCCGCCACTGTCTCAATCATCTTGCCTGTTGTTGTTTCCGTCATGCCGTCTTTCTATACCCTCAATGTTCTGGTCTTAGCAGGTTGCACACGTGTACTGGTAGTATAGCCAACGTCCATAATCACGCGGCTAGTTTCGCGCATCTCTCTGTAACCTTGCCGTGCAAATTGGTTCGGGGGTCTCGGCGTTTCCTGGTAGGGACCGTGCCCGAGATGATTCCCCTCCTCCTCCTCCTCCTCCTCCTCTCTGTGTCTGTTTGGATCTACGATCGATGACAGGTGCGAGTGCTCGAACGTCTGACAAGACACTTATATTGCACGCACTGGACGTGCCTGTCGAATCTTTAGGCTCGGGGGAGAGAAGGAGATGTGCAGAGTAGAGCAAGTTTTGCCTGAATACATGCGATGCAGAACTCCCGGAAACCGCACTCGCAATCTCTCTGCTCTACTCGAATATTGAGATGACGTGGATGTACCGAACTCTGTTGGGCTGCAAACCAAGTATGTAGCCAAGCAGATATGAGCGATCCGAGAATGTGCGCTTTGCAGTGGTCTGCGGGTGTGCGATATCCAGACGTAACTTGGCGAGGCGCTGCGATCCACGATGTGTTGTGGCGAGCCAGCTGAAGTATACTCGCTTTCGTGTTTCTTCATTCTTGAGCTATCGTAAATGACATGATCATACAGCAGCAGGTCCGTGAAACGGGAGAAACGTCCAGACTCCAGCGTGGTAGCACTGATGCCGTGCCGCGTGCAGGAGCGGCTGCCTTCCTTTCTTTTAAGCTCGAACTTCGTCGCAAAACAATCCAGTAGAAAGACGTTTGGCACGGGACAACGAGACGCGCCGCGTTGTGAGAGGACTGGATGTATTCCATGCGTCGAGAAGATGATGGTTGGAGCGGCCGTCCCAACTGAGAAAAGACGTGGCTATCACGATTGGATCGAGGGTAGGCTTTTCAAGTTCATACGCCTATGCCGCGGCAACCTTGAGCACAAGTATTCATGAATTAGGCAAAGCAGGGTACTCACAGATGTGCCCTACATCCAACGAATGCTCTTTCCACCCATAACATTCCACCGTGATACACAGCGACCTGTGTTGCCTGAGTTCCTCCTCCAAACGGTCGCGATGACTATGTCCAGTCGGAGTGCTGCTACATGTATGGCTTTCGGCGTGTATCCAGGCTTGTATGACGAGATTGAGCTTGAAGACAGCGACTCGAAGGGGGCCCTACTGGAGAGGAGAGAAAAGAACCGGTTGCATTTGGATTGCACAAACCGGGTCACCGTCTAGAGCTCAGAGACGTGCGCGTGATCACTGATGCACCGGTATCGCGAGGCTGTTGGCCGGAAAGCTATGACGGCTTGATTGCGGCCGAGGTCGGAAGCGAGAGTCGTGCGCTTGAAGTTTTGTACAACTTGGGGCAAGAAAGGAGGCTCTGGTCGACGACGATGCTATAATCTGATCTTGGATGCCAGTGAAGACGACGTCAATCCATATGTTCCCCGAAAAATTGGAAGAAAAGAGCGGAGATCTGAGTGAGAGAGTGAACGATACCGTCCAAATTGCCATTCCCGAAAGCAAGCGAAGTACCTCACGATGATCTCAGACCCCTGCCACCAACTTTTGGGGGCTCTGTTGCCCGCCAGCGCAATTGTCCAAACAGCTACCCAACGCCCCGCCGCCTCGCAGAACGCGTGTGCCACTCGACCGTCGACGTCGACCCCTTCCCTTGCAAAGCTGCTGGGTGGCCAACACATCTCTCGTTAGCGCTCGCCGGTAGGTCCCTCATTACGTCAACGTATGGTAGACCCTCATATCCTTTCTTGGCTAGCGAAATTCTAGACGCAAAGAGCCCACTGCCTTGCCCTCGGCTTTGTCGACGCAATGCACAACTTGAGGAGGATGCAGACAAAGTCGGACAATAGGCGACGGGAGTGGCGAATTTCCCACAGTCGCATCGAGGCAGCTTTTGCAACTTTGCGAGCTGCCTTGCTTCTCGAAGGGTCTGCGGCCGGTGTCGTGCCAGTGGACAGCAAAAGCGCAGTTTGAGCTTTCGAGCTTAGACTAGCTTGTCGAGGCCCAACTGAATCTAAATACACGAGGATGCCGTGCGAGTCGTTGCCAGGGATGTCCCTGCTCAGCTCTGACTCTCGCCTCAGACTGGCATGAAGCCACGTTCCGGACTGGCCTTCATCATTTTGATCCCCAAGTTCGAAACTTCGAGAGCTCACGTATTGGAGACGCCCGCTCGGAACAACAGAGCTGGCGGACAAATCCCATTGTCCGCTGTCGCTGCCATTTCAATCCCCGCGTTCTCGGCTAAGTATCGGGGCCAGAATTCAGCTACCCTTTTCATCCCTCCAGACCACTTCGGCCTCTCCGTCCACGTCCCCAACCCATCTCTTCCCTCCCTCCACTATCTCGCCTTCGTGGCCGACGTGACGAAGAGGCCATCCTTTTCATTCTCACCTACAACCTCGTGCTGAGCGCGAAGTCTCCCACCCCTCTCATCTCGACCCTCACCTCATCTTGGAATCTCGCTTCACGGTTCCTCCCTCTGCCTCCCTCGCCTTGCAGTTTGAAGAACATCTTCGTCCGTAATCCTTGAAGAATCGCACCAAGTCTTTCGTGGCATTGTCGTGCACAAGGTTGGCCATTGTCTTCTCCTCTCACCCATTCCGAGCCCTGACTGAAACGCTTTCAGGCCGCGTCTCCCTTTCCCCTTTGCTCTCCACTACCTCTTGCGGCTTCGTTTCGCTCCCGCCTCCCCGTATATCTCATATCGCGTTTACGACCTCGCACACCCCCTCTCATTGGAATTCATCCACACGACACCATTCACCATCTACCATTCACTATTCACTCCCAACTCCAGTCACCCTCTGCTTTCCCGCCTCGCATCTCTTCATCATAATGCCAGTCTCCAAATCGAAGGCTTCGAAGTCAACCCGCGTCGCTCCCTATCCACCTACAGCAGTTCCAGATGAGTCCGCAGAGGAGCTTACGGACACAGAGGAGCTTACGGACACAGAGGAGCCCACAGAAGAGTCCGAATCGAGTCGGAAAGGGCCCGTGTCTCTTCTCAACGGCGGTGAGGAGAAGTACGGCAATCGTCCTGTCGGCCGTCAAGTCGCCTACAATGGCCCCAATTTTCAGACCAACAAGCCACACGTCGGGTCAAATAGGGAGCTGCAGGTGCTGCATGAGTCGAGGTTGAGGACTTTCATCGGAATCCCCACAGGCTTCGCGCCGCAAGTTCTGGAAGCTCTGTTCTCTCAACCCCCGAAGGCAGCAATCATGAGCCGAAGCGTTCATAACATAAATTTCCCGCTCAGCATCGTCCTGCGTTCGCTCTGCCTGCCAAATCTGCTAATGGGAAAAGAAAAGGAACGCGCAGAGTGAGTGCCGATGCCTTCCAACCCTAGTATATTTCGGCTGATGAAAACCTTCTAGGTATATTGTGGACCTTGCGCCACTTCAGGGTACCCTGGTACGGTACCACTTAGGTACCATATAAAGATGTTCCATGGGACCTAAGTGGTCCGAATCCCAAGTGGACGCATGGACGGTGGAACATTGTTTGGGCCCCGTCTGTCCCACCGTCCATGCGTCCATCGCCGTGGACATACGGCGTGACGGTCCGTCACAGCCGTGCGTCCACGGCCATGGACGCATGGACGGTGGGACGGACGAGGCCCAAACGATGTCCCACCGTCCACTCGTCCACCTGGGATTCGGACCACTTAGGTCCCATGGAACATCGTTACATGATACCTAAGTGGTACTGCACCAGGGTACCCTGAAGTGCCTTGCGCTGCGCTCAATTTCCGGAGATGGACAAGGACGGGAACTTTGTGTTACACACATACCTCGAACCTGACTTCAGGCGCAAGCACTGCTGTTCTCGCGAACATATTTTCAATCTAGAAACCGTTCTAGACCTCTCGCAAGATGCTCGTCTATCCCTCTTCCCGTACGGATGCCCTTACGGATGTGGAGATGCTTTTGCGTGAGTGCTACCTCAAGCGTTCTGTGCACAGTATTAGAGACTAACAATCTGATTGTAGCCGCTCTCAAGACTTACGCAAACACTACAGTCTGTGTCACCCCGGTATGGACGCAGAGATGCTCAAAGAGGCCATTCGCGACGACAAGAATGCATATCAGACGTACGAAGAGGACCTGGACACCGATGGCTCTGAGATACTGGCGGACCACGAAGTGCCGCAGCCAATCGGTACCCTAGCGCAGGTCGAGACGCAGGAGCGGGCGGAAGTGCAGGTGCAGGTCGAACATCTAGAACGAACGGAAGCGCAAGAGCAAGAGCTTGGGCAAGTCAGATCAGAGATGGAAGTCGAATTTTACGAAGAACATGCAGTTGACGTCGAGGAGCAGGGTGGCGTTGAGGAATTTGATGTGGCTGTTGAGGCAGATGCACCTCATGCACTCGGCGTTGATGACGTGAGTGTTCGCTTCTTAGACGTTGTTCGTTTTTGATCTAACGATATGAGCCCAGGATGACGACAATGCGACTTCTGGCTTGCGTGGTGCTGATATCTTGTCGACCCAAGATCCAAACGTTCAGTGGCATGCATTCTCCCTTACGGTATGTGCTCTCAATGTTCTTCGCGGTGTTCGTCCAAACTTACAGTTTCTTCAAAGGACAATCTTGCTTTCGATCCGCCGAAGACGGAGCTAGATGCCTACATTCCATGGGCCAAAGGTCAAGAGAACGACATCTCTGGGGAGATGAATGAGAACTCTCCACAAGATGTGAACTTCCCGGCGCAGCCACCTCTGCATGGCGACTTCGTTGGTGTCGGCCCTGGTCAAGTTGAGACTGGCACCTGGAGTTCAGGGTTTGGCACAAGCTATATCTATAATGCCAACGCAACTCGCTCTCCGTCGCCTTGGTCATAATGATGTGCTCTTCTACTTATGTTTCATTTACGACCATTCACGATGTTTATGTTTCCTCCTCCATGTGTATACTCGTTGATAGCCACTCTCCTTTCTTTTTATCTCTGTTCACTCATCCCACCCTACCAATCTTTCATCATATTCACCAGCGATACCTTCTCCTACACAGCGACACCTCTCCCTTCCCCGCGATACCCCATCCCCCTCCAGCGACACCTTTCTTCATCTTCACGTAGCGACGCCGCTTATTGCACTTCGCATAGCGATACCTCCCTACACACAGCGATACTTTCCTGCACACAGCGATGCTTCTCTCGCAATGCCGTCCCTCGCCATGATCCCCGCCCTTCCATTTGGCATTCATCGCATCTAGCGGCCTAGTGCTGATGATCTCATCATCTCCCTGTATTCGTAGTGTAACCTTCGTAAATTTGGGCTACGCCACCGCACAATATATCGCTGTACCTCTCATCTGTCGATACGAGTTCAATTGCTCTACCTCTGGCAGCTATGATCAGACCAGATTTTAGTGGTTGCGGGAGTTACTAGTACGAAATTACGAGCACGCAGCGAGATCCCGAGATTACCCGTTTCTACCGGATCGTTCCGTGCACTCGCTGGCAGGGCGCATCAGGGCGCATCGTTTGTCTTCTAAGTTCTTGCCACCATTCGCACTTCCAGTTGTTCTCTTTCTAGATGCAACGTGCAAAGCCGAATCACCTGTCTTTCGGCTCTGCGGTCGAATTTCGTTCAGTTGATCTCAAGGCCTTGTAAGCCTATGTCATTCCGACCCCGATTATGGTGCTGGCGAGGCGCGGCGGTCTTCAGAATGTCGCCTCTAGATCTTATGACAAGATCATCGCGCTGAGTTTCTTGCGTCTGATTCAGACTCCTCTCCTGCCTCTTCTTTCGATGTCGCTATCCCATGCCCTGAATATCTGAATATATGTGAGTAATGACGTCTTCGCATTTCTGACGCAGCTGATTAGTAGCAGGACCGCGTGTTCAAAGCTTTCTGAGCAGAGTTTAAGCCCACCGTATGATCTTCGAGAGTCGTAGAACACTCCCATTTGTGACAGCGCTTTGGCTGTGCTCCTAGGACAGCTGCTGAGACAGATGCTTCTGTTGTTTCCTGGGAGAAGGGTTCTGATCGTCCTCAAACCTATTATAGCCTTGCAACTATCTGCAGAGGATCACGTTGGGCATCCGTGATTAGACGATGCGAGGACGGTCTTTGACAAGTATAGCTTTCCCTAGTGGGGCCTGCATTGCCTGCTTTTCTGGAATACTTGGTCAGAACGCCACAGTGTGCGGCTCAATTGGCATCTTTGACAGACTACAGTTGCATCGGTTGGACCGCTGGACTTTGTCGCTTCCTTGGCACCGCTTTTCAAGGGCTTCTTTGGTGGACGTATAAAGATGGCGAGCACGGGTGTCCTTGCGCGAACCCTTGTCTGGATATCAATAACATGAGCCCTGCGTCCTCAAGCGCTGTAGCGCTCTACGACGGACTGGCCGCCGATGCAATCATCTCGGCGTTTTCGTCTCAGTATGTGCCAATGTCTTTGAACATCCGATTGGAAGACTGACTTAGGTATCTTAGGCAGCTTCAAAATTACTTGAATGTGGCCAGCAGCGCTCTCTTCTTCTATTTCTATCTCACAACGTTTGCGCATGAGGTCGAGATTTTTTGGAAACGACAGCGTTTCCTAGGAGCTCTCCTCTTTTTTCTCACCCGATATCTTGCATTGGGAATGTGCGTTATGAATCTCATAGGACTTCCGTCCGGAATCCGAAACGCTTATGGGTGAGGTATGATCTTCGATCCTACAGTGTTCAGTGTCAGCTCACTAAGACATGCATTAGCTGAATACGAAATCTTGAATTCAAATTCTCAGATGTCGGATTTGCTTCACCTAGGTGTCGGGTCTGGTTCTATTTGGGCTGGGCGTCGACCATCGTCATCAGTGCAAACATAGCTGGTACGTTCTCAGCCGCTGCTTCTGCTCTTTCTTCAACTTTCATTCATCATTCCGGGGACAGTGTATGCAGCGTTGCGCGTGTACTCCCTGGGTGGTCGTAGATGGTGGCGAATACTTCCTATACTGCTTCTCAATGCAGGATCGGTAGGAATCAATATGGTTGGTTTCAAAGCAATGCTAAGATCCGAACATGCACTCACTTCACGACTACACGCAGGCCGTGTACCTGAGGCATATCAATTTCACAGTGGACATCACGTTCAGCTGTAGCGACGCTATTCGCATCGGCGAACACGTGGATTTAACGTACGTCTCTTAAGATCCAAGAACAACACTCGCTGCGTGGACTAAAATCTGCACAGATGTGAGTTTCTGCGTGATCTTGTCAAGATTTCACCACCAGACTCACGATGCTCCTCCGTGTTCTTGAAGTATCCTACATCAACAAAACACTTCTCATCCTCTCAGATATTTATGTGATTGCGACGACGTGCGCGCTGACGTACCCCATGTTGAAGTCTGGGAGTGCGTGTGTATCCTTATTTCCACCCATCTCTCACTGACATAACTCTGCCTTTTATAGGAATGACCAGGATACCAGAATTCTTATTCCGGGACGGTATGTCACGCAACTTCATGAATTCTGTCAGATCGTAACGTCGTCTCTCACTTTTAGGCTTGACCGATTTCGCGTGAGGATGCTGCATGGATCTAAATTTACTTCAGCTACTGATGAACGCTTCCCTTGTAGACTTCTGCTCATCTTAACCTCCCTTGACCTAGCTTATCTCCGGGCTTTCAAGGTACGCACTCCTCATCCTGCCTCCGGTTTTATCTAATTTCATCACCAGCTGTACAATCCACTTCCGACGATACTCGACGTGTAAGTGCGTACATCTTTACCGAGGATCATTGCACCTCATCTCTCAATTACAGCCTCACGTATGTCCTCGTCTGCAACTTCATGTTCGAAATCAGGAATATCGCGTCCAGCCGTACCCACGGAGCCGTCACGGCGGATTCGCTCGAACTCTCCATCGACACGCACCGCTCCGACCACGATGTCGACCTCCGAGAAGACGGGAGCAGTAAGCTGTCTGACGACGTGGAAGACTCTTCTGACGCTTCCTCTGTGGCATGGACGGATGACGAGACTGTGTACATCGATGAACTTGCCTAGAGACTTGAAGCATAATCACTGATGGACTTGGGCTGGGTTCGTAACCTGGATGAGTTACATGGACATTGCTTGGCGGAGAGTGATATCCGTACGGTGTCTTCTTCTGGTCCGCTACCCATAAAGAGGCGAGTAGTGATACACGATGCCTTTGCGTCAATTCTCAATGGACTTGCTCATCAGAATGGCGCTGGCACGCGCAAAGCTTGTCTCAAAGCTGTGCATCTTGAGCTTCGAAAGCCAAAGATGATAACTTTGTTATTGAGCATGTGCTCACGCGGTCTGCTTGAACATCGGATGCCGCGTTCGCAAGAAGAGTTCTCATACTCACGAATCCCCATACAGCACTGCCAGCCCTCGCTTGAGGAACAAGAATCCGGCCGCCCGACGCAGACCTGTGAACCTTGCCACATCGTACGAGCGCTCTTCTTCAAGAACAACCCTTGGTCGTCGTTCTGGAATACTTGGTACGTAGATGGCGGTTACGCCAACTCTTTGGCATTTGCGCCTCCCCCCAGTACGTGCCGTGCTGTTGATTGACGTTTCTGACACTCACACCGCCTTGACTCAGGCTGCAGATTCCTGTCGCTTCTTTGGCGTCGCTCCCTAGACGCATCTTTGGCAAGCTGTATAAGAGGGGACATGAATAACATTCCTCAGCAGCTCGGCTACCCCCTCAGCTACCTCTAGAGCTTGTGACTCGGACGCCGTCGTTGTCACAGTATGAACTCCTCGACGTCGGGGAATGCCGGCGCACTCTACGACGGACTCACTGCTGATGAGATCATCTCCGCATTCTCATCTCAGTACGCATGTCCCCATCCTATCACAATTTGCAACCGCTGATCAGGTTCTCACAGGCAGCTCCAGAGCTATCTGAATGTGGCCTGCGGTGCACTTTTCGTGTACTCTTACCTGACGACACTTGCGAAAGAAGTGGAAACCATTTGGAGTCGTGGGTTTTCCATTGGAACCTTTTTGTTCTGCCACATTCGGTACCTCGCACTGGTGGTGTGTGTTCTGAATCTCATAGGACTGCCGTCTGGGATCCGCAATGCTTTCGGGTAAGGTGTGTCCTCAGACATTGAAACCACTTGCAGACCGAGCTGACAGCTGCCGACCTGGACACGGAACAGTGTGGTGATGGACAGACTCGTGTTGCGCTTCTCAGTAGACGGCTCTGATCTGGCTCCAGCTGTCGAGTATGGTTCTACTTTGGTTGGGCGTTGACAATCCTGATCAACGGGCATATAGCAAGTGCGTTCTCTCTCTGGCACAACATCGTGTCAGCGCACCTTTTTCGACCTTGAGTGGGTCCTCGACTGATCACTCGAGTCTTAGCATTCGCAGGCCTGCGCGTATGGGCAGTGACGCGCGGTAGCAGCGGTATGGCTGCTATGACCGCAACTCTGCCGGTACTGCTTCTCAATGCAGGATCTCTAGGAATAAATATGGTTCGTTTCTGTGGATTGATAGTGCTCGATCGTCTACTCACCATGCAATATCCCGTAGGCCGTGTACTTGAGGCATATCAGCTTCAGAGTCGACATCACTTTCAGCTGCAGTGATGCCATCCGCATCGGTGAAGATATGGACTTGACGTACGTCTGTCAGGCTCAAACATATTCTCGTCCAATGTAATGCTTCTTACAGATGTCAGTTTTTAAACTGAGTACGCTGTCCACTAGTCTGGCAACCTAAACTCACCTTACTTTCATCCACTGGAAGTGTCTTACGTCAACAAAATGCTTCTCATTCTTTCAGATATACACGTCATCGTTACGACACTGATAGTTTGCCGCCACTTCGTCATCGTACTCGTCAGGTTCCCCGGCCCGTGTGCGTGCATACTCCCACTTTCTTGGAATTTCGCAGACACCCCCCTTTTTCTGACCGGAATTGTAGTGCCTCTAGCAATCTCCTCCTCTATATCAGGCCTCCTATTTCGGGATAGTACGTTGTCCGACCGGTTGAACTCAATCAACAAATTAACCTCTATTTAATTTCGCAGGCTTGACCGATTTCGCGTGAGTCGTGACATGTTTGCATTGGCTTTCTTCCAGCTCCTGACGGGCTTGTTTGCTGCAGACTGTTGTTGTTGTTGAGTTCCCTGGATCTGGCATACCTGCAGGCTTTCAAGGTACGGAACAAAATTGCCTGCTTTGCATCAAGGATGTCGGCGTTCGCATTATGCTGACCGCGGTCCCCAGCTATATGATCCGCTTCCGACGATACTCGACATGTGAATTAGCCTATCTTTACCCAGATGTCTTGCAATTCTCGCTGACCCGATTCTGTTGATCATAGCCTTACATACATCCTCATCTGCAACCTCATGCTCGAACTCAGGAGCATTAATGAAACTAGTAACAGCTCCACCACAACGGAGCAGTCAGTCAATTTCGCCATCCGTTCCGACGACAATCCCGTCGGAAGGTCCAGCAGCTCTGTCGAGCACACCTGCGCAGTGTCCGTCACCATGGCAGACTCGAACAATCCACCCTTCGCCAAGAATGACACCACTGTCGACAGGTCCAGCAGCCTAGCCGAAAGCATCCTCGGTGGAGCAGACTCAGTCAATATCTCCATTGACTCGCACCGTCTCAGCCTCGGCGCTGACCTCTGCGAAAGCGGGAGTGAAGGGCAATACTCTCCTGCGACGTCCTCCTTAGCACTGCTCAGCCGCGACGATGCGTGCGTTGATAGATTGGACGTGTAGACACTCGAGCAGCAAGATTTATCATAGAACGACTGTATAGGCTCGGTGACTCGGTAGAATTACATAGAGATTGGTTGGCGGAAAGGATGGTTACCGTACGATACTGGTTACACAACGACTTGATCGACCTATATTATATTCGTACAGAATTCGACGCGTAGAGGTTGGAACTAGAAACCTGATTTACTGCTTTCCCTCACCCTCACCCTCCTCCTTCTGCTGTTGCTTCTTCTTCACGACGACATAGCTATCAGCCTCCTCACCCGCCGGAAGCGCCTGGATCTCTCCCTTGACCACGCCCTCACGATCAGGATGGTGTTCCCGACGCTCAGCGCGGATCTGTGCACAGACAAGGCGTGAATGAGTGTAAGGCACATGAGGTGAAGCGAGAAGACGTACCATGTCCAAATCGTGTGACACGAGACCGTGTCCACCGACGGGGCCCCAGTAGCTTGTAGCAGCCAAGGAGCCAATGATGCACGAGCCGACAAGGATGGACAGGTAGAAGCGGTACTGAGAGTACCACTTGGGAGCTGTGGATGTGGGCAATTAGCTATTCTGTCTGACGAACAACGCTCGTGTGATGAAACATACCCCATCCAGCATTCGTAGCCTTCATGTCAGCGTACCAGAGTGCGGTGAAACCGGTCCACTGGAGAAGGAGACTTTCCACAGGCATGAACGCGAGGGTGGACCAAGCCCAGACGACGGGAGCGGCACCCAGGAATAGGCGAGAGTATCTGAGAGAACATGAGTATGGAAATAGATGGTTTCAATATTTTGAAACGTACCCTTTGTGTCCGCCGTAGCCTGCGAATTCCATGCCCCAGTGAAGAGCACCGAGGAAGGACAGCATGACTGCGCCATAGGTCATCTGGAGGCTCAACGCCTGGTCAAGGTAAGTGATGGCTACGCCTGGGTCGATGCTGGTGATGACACCTGTGAATGGACATCAATATGAATGACGTAGTCGGACGTGTGGGATACACGCACCAGTGGCAGCCATGCCAGCCTGACGCGCTAGGTAGATCGTGGTGGCAGTAGCTCCGAGGTACGGAAGTCCACCAGCGAGACCGAAGACAATGTAGGGAGTGGGAACAGAGTGCGCGACGGCGTTGGTGATGCCGAGCTATAGAGTATATTGAGGACGCGAGAAGCAGACAGGAAGAGTTTAATGACTTACGAAAGTACTCTTCGTGGTTGGAGCCACCGCGTCTCCATACACATTGGCCCCGGCAATGGACTTGGCGAGGTCAGACGCAGAATTCCCAACCTCCTCCCGAATGTTGGTCGCTGCATGGTCGAGTGACTGCGAGCCTGGACGTCCAGAGACTTGACTGGCGGCACCGCGGGCGAGAATTTGAGCGCGGATGGGAGAGAATCGTGGCACGAAACTTGCTTTCGAAGAGAGGAGTGGGTTGAAGAGCTTGGGTGAGGTTGAGAACGCGCGTTGTCGCACAAACAGCGGGGTCGTCCTGAGAGGAATACTCGCTCTGAAAGCGTTTGCGAACATGATTCAGATGCAGGAGAAGAAGAAAGATATGAAAATGCGAGACGAAAGGCGAAATTTGTTGGGATGAGACGGAAGGACTGGGCTTGGGGAGAGATGGGAGAGGGAAAGGAGGAGTTTATGTAGGCAGTCGACGGCCTGGGACGGGGTCGTCGCTGGCGCAAACGAGGAGTGCACCATTGATGTCCAGTGACGTCATGCCCTCCGTTCAGCAGGCCATATGATATGGGCGTCTGTATGGGTCTCGGGTTCGATTCTCGCTGGATGCATAAATGTGTGGAATGGCGAATTACACCAGCTGCAGTAATCAGAGCCGATTCCTATGGGCAAACAATTTATCTCTACAGCAAGAGTGTCAGCGATAGGCCGTATCCTGACCGAATGGGATCGTACCTCGACGTACCCGCACTGCCGGGACTGGCATCGTGAGTCCTTGCTCGATGGATGGGTAAGCTCAAGAAGAAGGAAACCTTCAGTAAGAGAAAGATCATGGCTGATCTCTAAGCTCTCGACGGGTTGAATTCCGTCTTCGTACTCGTCAAGTTCAGGCTTCGCTGGCGGTGGTGAAACAAAAAGAAATGGTGGGCGTGACAGATAGTACGGTGACCCTCTCACGTGGCCGTTGCCGACGCGTCTCGACGCGTCAGGCGTGACAAGACAAAGCGGAAGCGAGGCCGTGGGACTGGCGTGTCAAGCGCCGTTGACTCAAACACCCACGACGACGACAACGACGACAACGACAATGAGGCCTTCCTAATCGTTTCCCCCGTCGACAATCATCCCGCCACTCGATCGTCTACATCGTATCCGACTTGAGGACCATCATCTATCTACCCCCTTTTCTGCTCAAATGGCGTCGGCTATGAAATCACCGACCGTCGAGGTCACACGCGCACTGGTCTTTGGAGAAGATGAAGGAGAGGAGAACGAGGAGAGTGTCGATGAGAACGTTACCTCAGGCTCAAGTGGTGGTCATAAGAGGCAGTCGATGTATGTCGAGCTCATGCAGGGTAAGTCGTGTTGTCGTCATAGGCGCCTGATTCATCGGGCTAACATGTATGCACAGAGATGATGCGCTGGGTCCTATGGGACGGGCCAGGAGGCGAGAAACACCTCTTCACAGAGTCAGAGATACAATGGATATGCTTCAACTACTTTGATCTTAGTGGTGAGTTTGACCATCAGCATATAACGATAATTTTTCTTACTCCTTAATCCCCTGCAGATCCTGCGAAGTATCTCCTCGCCCGTCTGTGTCTGCGCAAATCCGGTCAATGGATCCGGTTGAGCGACATGAAGTATCAGAGCGAACTCGGGGACAACATCCTGCCTGCCCTCGAGGAGCTCTGCGGGTTGAACAAGCGAAGGCCGAAACAGGCTGAAATTCCTTCAGCCAAATCGAAGGTCAAAGTCGAAGCACCCGATGTGATCGACCTTACCATGGACAGCGACGACGAAGACGAAGGACCTGTTGCTGGACCATCGAAACACTCGACGCCTGCCGTCCCCGTTCCTTCTGGTCCACCGTCGCTCTCTCCCGATCCACCACCTCCCCCTCCTCCAGACCACACCTTTTTCGCAGATGACATGTCTCAAGCCACACTAACCGAGCTACTGGACTGTCTCCTAAATCCGGAGTTAAAGGACATTGCAAAGTCGCTGAAACTCAAAACCACGAGCCTTGATGTATGCGCTCCATATCTCATTTTTCTCTCTTACTAACGGTTCTTCCTGGCAGCGTGCTGGCCTCATCCAGTTGCTGTTGACGTCTTCGATGACACAGACAACCCTCCCGTTTACATCCTTCAAGTCTCGGAAGGGCAAGGAGAAGGAGAAAGCCCCTAGTCTGAAACAAACCACCCTACCGTTTACCAGTGCAACCACAACACGGACTCAGCAAAATAGGTTGAGGGAAATCGTCATGAAGAAACTAGGTGAGCTTTATTTCAACCCAGATCAATCCTCTCTTCTCATTGGCCTGTAGTTCAGTGTGTCCGGATCAACCCTGAATTCATCAAAGTACTTCGCCGGCTCGACACTGTCTACTTCCGACAGTATGTGCTTGCCTCTAAGCTTGCTATGTAGCGCTTTCGCTCACGCCATATTCTCCAGAACGCAGTTTACAACGGACATTATCAACCCCTCCATCCTCGCCAGGTCCAAGAAACGCACATACCCGTCATACAGATACGTTCGTACTTCCGACGTCTGGCCTACACGCCAAGCCCTGCTCGACTATGAGGAAGCCCTCGAATTCGCCGCCGAGATGGAACAGCTGTTCGAAGGATCCAACCCTACCCGTGGGCGATCACGGTCGGTGGCCAGCAAGACTCCTGCGCCGAAACGACGGAGTACGACGACGAGTCCCAGCAAGAAGAGCACGAAAGGGCGGGATGACGAGGATGATGGAGATGCTGGGGATGAGGATCAGAAGCTGCAAGCGTACAAAGACGCGATCGCGTTGTTGGAAGAGAAGGTGTTGCCGAAATGGCGAGCGGCCCTGCTCGAGCCTGTCATTGAGGGACGTTCTGCCGCATTGTCACGCTTCGAGAGTGGTGTGTCTTTTTGTCTCTTCCCCGAAACGGCTAGTTCATCACTCACATTGTCGACCCCTGGACAGGTTATGTCCTTACGAGGGTGATCTGCCAAGGCTCGAGCGCCTATGGGAGACTGAAAGACTACCATTCGGAACTGAAGCTACTGGCTCTGTTGTTGGGTCAGCGGAGGTGGCGGCGAGGGCGAAGAGGACGGTGGTATGAACGGAGATCACTCATCCTGCACAAGCACCTCGGCGGCAACAAGATCATTCTCCACGAGGCCATGGGGTCGGTCATCGAAGGACTCAACGACGAAGATACGCATTTGAGTAGGTCGCAACACCTGTCATGCATTATTGCCCGCTTACATGGGTGTATCACAGTTGATCGCGTTGCGTTGGAACGTCGTCTCACTGCGCTGGAGAAGAAGCTCCAAGTTCCCCCAGAAGAGCAACACATATGCGAGGCCATACTGCGAAAACCAGATCAGGTCTACATATCTGGTGTCCGCGTCGAACCCAAGTCATCGGGTTTAGTCCTGGATGCGGCGTTGAAGCCTGTAGGGAAGCCTCAATTGCTTACGCAGAAGATTGAGAAGTTCGTGGAAATAGAGAAGTCTCCTACGAAGCTGAAGCTGGAATCTGCTAGTGCTGCGTCGGTGAGTCTTACCGAGGGATGCTCATTCGAGAGGCGACGGTACTCATTGCAACGCAGGTGAAGTCAGAGAAGCAAGAGAAGTCTACCGGGAAGTCTATCTGGGAAGGTCGTGATGGAGAAGAAGTGAATGTGGAGACTCTCGCATTACAACACTACGAGGATCTCGGATATAAAGGGTATGTCTAGTGACAGGTCTCTTCATATCGTATCCAGTCTGACCTTTGATGTTTAGTTTCCACTGCGAGGGCCGCATCGTCACAACCTTATTCGGCCTCCTCTTCTGGGACATCATCTTCGGACCCATACCCGGTGCTTTCGAGACCAAGTACCAGACTGCCCCGCTCGATATCGCAGAGGACACGTTCTATCTCGCTCGAGAAGAAGACATCCGAGAGCGGCTGGGGCAAATCAAGGATGGTCAAGCTATGCAGATCCTAGCGAAAGTGTACGATCTACATTGCGAGAGGAAACCATTGGCAGTTGGAGTGCGCTGGGACCTATTTGAGAAGCAGGACTTATTGGAGATTGCTTTTGTACGAGGTTCTCCACTACTGTATCTGGATATGAGCTGACACAGAGTTACGTAGTGCTTAGGTGGCTCGGGGCTTGCAGCGATTTGCCAGTTGTTCTGCGAAGACTACGCGAAGAGGTGCTCAGGAGTCCCGGATTTGATCATCTGGGATTATCAGAGAGGTTGTTGCAAATTCGTCGAAGTCAAAGGTCCCCATGATAAACTGATGACCAGCCAGAAGGTCTGTTGTCCTCATCGTGTGTTTTTTTGCTTCGACTCAAATGATGTGTAGGTTTGGATTGACGTCCTTGCACGAGCCAACATCGCAGTGGAGGAATGTCATGTGGAAGAAAAGGGCAAGGAGACGTCGAAGAAGACTCCGCGAAGAAAGGGGAAAGGGAAGCGCAAGGCCGAAGTCGTTCCTGACCACGAGGCAGACGTCTCTCATTTCCCGGAGTCGGAAGAGGAAGACGTTCCTCTCGCAGTGCAATTGAATCGCAAACGTAAACGCGACGAAGGCGATGATGACGTTCTCCCCAGTCTGCCTCCTGGAGAGCTAGCAGATTTCGCACCATCATCGAGTACTGCGACCTCTTCTGGTTCTTCCAACGTTGTTTCCGCCATCCTGCTCGTTTCTGCTTCTCAAGGCAGCAGCTCCTCCCAGCGGTCGCTTCACCGAACTCCAAGTCGGACTGATGCGGGGCTGATACCCTCTTCTCCTGCGAAGAAGGCTCGTACCATGCAAACTCAGTCCTCTCCATGAAACCTGGTTTCGTGCTGCGGTATCTCTCAACATTTCTCGGATTTTTGAATTTATCATTATCTTCCTTCTGTTTCTCGTGTAAATATGCATGCATCTCGCCACCTTTTCACTGCTATCGATCACTGCTTCATTCTCCATTTCTAGCTCTTGTCTCATTTCCGTCTTCGCACTTCGTATACCGTCAATTTGTACCATCATTGTTTCGGAACCTTCGTCATCGTAGGATACATCATGCAGCTATCTACATTAGCATCGTCGTCAAAGCAAGTATTACAGCTAGGTATAAACATAAGCACAATGGAAAACAAAAAGCACGACGAGGTCGCGTGAACGCGTGTGAAGAGTGCAATAGGGAATAGATGGTAAAGCAATAGGAAGATGACACAGCTGAGCATGGGGACACAAGACGAGAACGTTCAGGCTTCAGGGCCGAGCGGGAAGTGTACGATATAGTTGAATATCCTGTACGCAAAACCAAACCCGACCCACGTCTTCTGCAGCGCGACACGCGCCACTTGGGAGGCTTCGTCCAGCGAGGGAAACTCGAAGCGTACTGGCCACAGGAAGGGAAGGTCTTGTAGCGCAATGTCGAATGTATTCGTTGATGAGGGAGAGGTAGAGACGGTGGTCGCGGTGTAGACTGGAACCTCGGAAGTCGTGGGTGTTGGGGCGGGAAGGTAGACGGTAGTTGTGACTATGGACGGAGGTGCGGGTTCAGAAGAGGATGGTTCGGCCCACCAGCGCACGCTGGTCGTAGCAGTGGTAGTCGCAGTGCTGACAGAAACAACGGTGGATGTGAAAGTCACCGTTGAAGGAGTTACCGCCTCAATGACCGTCTCGACGTGGGTATCTGGGTGGTTCAGGAGGGATTGCTTGGCCCTCGTGAGCTCCTGCTCCAACGTGAGATTGCTGACGAAGAGCATGATCGCCATCGCTGTAGGCAAGGCGAAGGCAAGTATTTGGACAACTCTCCAGAGATATGAGGTAGAAGCACGCGAGTCGGTGAAAGTGGAAGGTTGGATAGTCAAGGAGAGCTGGGGATCGAAAAATTCCGGCATGGAGTAATGTGTGAGGTGTTTTCCCGTTGCGGACGAGTTTTGCTGCGTGAAGTTGGAGTGAATGGCTGCGATATCAAAGCCTGCCGTAACGGTCAGTACAACTACGTCCCCTCGTGTGTGAGCCACAACTTACCGGATTGAGTTTCTACGTGGACTTCCAGCCTCCCTACGGGTAGATGGAACGTAGGCAGCAGCACATCCAAGACAGCCGACAAATCCTTCGCTTTTGTCTTGCCTTTCTTGCCCTCTTCCTTAATCGCGAGAGAAGAATTCCTGACAAGGTAGACTATCTCAACGTTACCTCCACCTCCCTCTCCTATGTGAATCTTGACCCATGAGGCCCATTTCTTCTCGCCAGTCTCGTCGAGAGGCGTGCCAGAAGGTGATGTATTCGCCTCCTTTGCCGCGCTCTTCGCTTCATAGTGCACCGGAACACCCTCTATACTGACGCTAGTGACGTGCACCTCTGGAAGATCGGCGGGGGTGATGGCAGCAGGTCCGGAAGCCGAACTGGACAAGACGGCCAATCCGAACTCCAACCACTCCGACTCGGTATCCGAAGGTGCGGGTAAACACGCGCGAACTGCGTAATCTCTCGAGATCTCGCCTTGCTCCGAGTTCGACGCCAGATGTGTGACAGTCGCAGTCACCGAAGGAATCATAAGCGGGCCATCTCTGGTGGGCCTGCTCGGACTGAACATACTCGTTCTTCTCAAGACGGATCCTGCAACACTCTTTCCCAGCAGCCCATTCGTCCGCGGTGTCTTGAACATCAGGTCCTCGTCCAACAAGCTATCCTCTCGGTCCCTCGACGAGCCGTATGGCGAATGGATAGAAGATGTAGCGGGAGACTGGGTCGAGCGAATGGCGATCCGCGCACCGTCGCTTCCGCACTGTGTCTGCCCGCCTGGCTGGACGACAGTCTTTCGCGATTGTGCGTGAGTGATGTTGCCCTTAGCGGTGTATACGTCGATGCTAGCGCTCTCAAGCTGGCTTCGCAAGAGGATACTGGTACTCTCTCGGTCGCTGTGAAGTACGTGGAAACGAGGGAGGACGATCGGGTTCTTGTCCGTGAGCTCAGAGGAAAGTTTGCGTGGTGTGACAACGACTTGGCCGATGATGCTGAATTCGAGTGCATTTCTGGTAGACGGGGACAAATCGTTCATGTTGACGTGGATAGTGATCGGCATATCGGGAGGTTTGGCAGGAAGGTCTTGGTCGTTGTCTGTGTCAGTGAATATGCCGTCTCCAAAGGATGAAGCACGACTTCGGCTTCCTCTGCGTTTCTCCGGACTTGATGGCGCGGTTGGCAAGGAGGCGATCGAAGATGTCGGTGTGATACTGGGAGATCCCTCGAACGAGTAGTCCGGAACGGTCTGGGTAGGTAGGGGAACTCTCATAAGGGAAGCCGAAGATCCTGACCGCATTGCGTTCAATGAGGTACCGCCCGCGATACCGCCGTCTGGCGACGAAGGGAGTAGAAAAGTGGAGTCCGACACCGACGACTGTCTTGATGGAGGAACTGGGAACTTCTTGGAAAGGATTTCAGGCGCCCCGACTGCAAATCCTGTGAACCCAGTACTTCCGCTCACGGTCCATTTCCTAGGTCCCTCCGGTGCCCAGTCCACATCACAGTCGCCTACATCGAGGCCAACGTCCATGCCTAGCACAGTCGCTACACCAGGGAACCAAACTCCCTTGCATACGGCGTTGTACTCGACATTCATGACGATGCTGCCCTCTCCCATAGTGCTGCGGCCCTTGCCCTTGCCCTGTTCTTCACCGCTGTCTTGCACAACGCACGTCGTAGCTCCACTGACATCTCGAACCCCCACTCTCACCCTTCCGTCTGCCGTATGTGAGATCTCGTCCGGTTTCATGAGCTTCGCCCACCGAATTCGAATCCGTTCTGCGCTCTGGAAGGTCCCTTGGAGGCCGCATCCATCCGGAAAACCGCTTGTAGAAGAATCGCTGGACTCGTCATCAGCAAAATGGGTATACGACTGTTGGGAATGGTTGCGTCGGTGTCGGGAGGGAGTGGTCGTGCGAGTGACATGAGGGTCCGAGGTTACGTCCCATTGATTGGGCTCGTCTTCGGCGGAGGACAAGGAAGCGAGTGAGGCGGATATGAGAGACTGATTGACAGGCGGGAATATGCGTAGTTTGACGTGGTTGTGCAAACAACGAGGAGTAGGGATAGACAGCTAGCGTTCTCGTCAGTTTCATGTTGAGTCCTTCTAGAAGTATGTACTCACCAAGTAAGGAGAGTGAGGTGGCTTGGACTGGAAAGGAATCCACATTTTAATCGCTGCCATGAACTGCATAGACGTGGAGGTAGACATCCGTCTATGACCCGGACTCCGGCTCTGCAGCTCCTCCAGTCGTGGTGGTAGCTCCCTGGGCACCACATATGCCACATGATATCCGCTCACAGTGACATGCCCGACGTATCTCTCCTCCAATTGCGGAGGATTCGATGAGGATGAAGAGGCGGAGGAGACAGACCCGAAGAGAGAGGTGTACAGAACTCGTTGGCGAGCTGGCAAGTTGAGGGCGCGGGCACCTCTGTGAAGCAGCGTGCACGCAGAGGACGAGAAGTTGTACGGAGCAGAATTCGAGTCCAGGGGATGTACTTGAGAATCCAAAATCTTGACATTTTCCTCTACGAGACAAATACCGTGTGTTATACTCCAGCACTACAGCACACCAGAGATGTGACGTACCTGGAAACAAAGGTATCGTGGATCCAGGAGCTACGCCGTCCAACGGAATTGTCATCTACGTTCGAAAAGATATCAGAATATGCCCAAGTCGACCAAACTGAAGAGTGAGAAATGGGAGGGGGTATACCACTCAGCGCGTCGTCTGCACCATCTACGTACAGACTTTTCCTAGATGTGTGCTATGAAAACAATCGCGACGCGCACGAAGTACCAACTCGAGACCATTGCACTCCAGGCTCAAATGATTGGACAAAGGAGAGTATATGCGGATCTCGACACGCAGACAAGGCTGTCTGGGACGCGCCATGTAGCAGCTCGCAATTCTCTCGAGGGATAAGTGTAGCCAGCGAAATATCGCGTCGGACCACTTTGTCCTCGTTTCACCATTTCTCATTGCTGGCTTCAAGAAGCAGCACATCGCAGGTGCAACGACGCGCTATGTAGAAACCGCGGCAGCGAGCACGGACAACTCACCTTCAGAAACATCTTGACTTCAGCCCCATCTGCTTTCATATCTGCCCCCCTTCGCGCTTCCCCTTCAATAGCAACGCGAGTAACAATATTCAGCTTGACCGGGGCTCCATTGGTGGAGGAATACGCGGTGGATAGTGGTGGGCTGAGGGTACGCGCGTGGCGCGACGAGCCAGACATCTTGAGAAAATACAGGTATACAACAAGTTCTTGATCGCGTGTCGAATGTCGTAGTAAAAGAAAGGAAGAATGTCGTTCGTCGGTGTCGTTGAGAGGAGGAGATGTACACGGAGAGAGCGAAGGTGGTGGTGGGAGCGGTCCGGTCAACAGCCAAATTTGACAGGCCGCCCAAGTTCTCACCGACGCGTCTCGTTTAGGACGCGTCGGTGGCCTGGCCAAAAGCCCATGCCATCGACGCCGCGACACACAAATGAGTCTTTGTCTCTGTATTTTGAGACGACCGTGTACCACTGTACTGCCGATATCCGCTGCCATGCACACAAATCAAGCAGAGGGTACAAGAGCCGCCGTAAACCAGGAGCACCACAACACGTGTATTCGCAAGTACAACAGTATGAATCTATGATGCAGGTAGAAATTGGGTAGAGAAAGACGATGGTAATGCTACTCGCTTGCTGGACGCCGATATGGCAACATCCCTTACACACTCCCCTCCTGAGCGGTTTCAAAGAGGGGAATGTGTGAGGGTCGTTGGTGACGAAGGATGGGGAATTTAGAGCACGAATGAGTCAAGCTGCTCCGATTTGCCCCTCTGCAGCGATTTGATTCGCCAACCAAGCCCAGCGCTTTCATAGACATCCGACTAGAGCAGCAGCGAAGGACGGTGCTAGAGCGAACTCCAGGGGACACCTGTAACATTCATAGATCAGACGAGCCATAGACATAGTTATATAGTAGAAGTGAAACTGCTCACAGAGAGTACTCCTGTGTGTTTTCAAAAAGACAGGTATTTGCGGCTTACCGTCGAGTAAGTTAGCTAAGGTGTATGCTGCACCCTGGACAGCCAACACCTCGCTAGTGGACCATGAACGGTGACAAGTGGATATATTTACCAAAAGCATTTGTCTACTACAGCACGAGATCTCCAAGAGTGAGATCAATCTTCTGGCAAGAACGCCTTGCGTTTGTACTTGGACTGATCTCGTAGCCACTGTGGACAAACTCTTGATCAGAACCTGTACTTTGCACACTAAGATTTAGGATATGAACTGACCTGCCTGTAGCTGTGCAACGAGCCAATCTTTTCACCTACAAAAACAGCAAGTTTCAACAGAAGCCTAGGGTTAATTGAACAATACGACGGACCGTAGAAATCGGGAACTGGGTTCGTGGCGCTCTGCGCTGTCGGGTCTACGCGGTTCTTGACGATGTGCTCGTGGAATTGACGATCCCGCGCTTCAATGAGCTTCATGGTCCTCCGGTGCATGACTCTCCAGCATTGTGACCCAACAATCGGGCCCATGAGATAGCCAAACCCTGTGAAGTCATGTCAGAGAAGGATTACTCTGGTCGGACGTGCACGGCGTACCTGCACAACCAAGCGTTGCCACCGCGTAAACGACCATAGGATCGACATTCTATACCGACTTCAGCTACTCCGACCAATAATCAAAGAGTACTTGACGCACGAATATAGGCTTCGTGGGATCCATTTCTTGGGTTCCGAAATATGCAATACCACCAGCGAACCCAAGAACCGTCATGGGAATGGTGACAGCCTACACGAACACCACATTCAGCACACATCCAAGGTCAGATCAGACAGCGAACGCACCGTCTCCCATCTCCTCTTGTTCTTCCTGATCGTTAAATATTGTGCCCACGGTAACGACTCCTGCTCTGCCTGGCTTGGTGCGGGCCCCTTCTTCAACGCCTTCTCGGTCTGCTTCACGGCGTCCGCTGCTTGCTTCGCCGACGAGGATTTTTGTCGGACTGCGAGAACATGTTGGCGAGACCTAGTAGGTGCGAGGTTTGTTCTGAAGCGTAACGATGATTGTCCTGCCCTCGAGAGGGATTGAATCCGAGGTGTGAAGAAGGCGTTCGACATTTCTGTCGAGTTCGCGTTGTGCAAGCACGTAAGCGCGCAGACTCATTGCCAGTGCGTGCGTTTTGGAAATTGGGTCCCACGACTATCCACGTGGCGTCTCGGGGAGTCGGAACGCGTGCGCCCTCCGCGCTACGCTCTGAGTCCTGCTTGAGACTCGAGAGCAAACTTCATCTCAACTTCAAATTTTTCTGCACACGAATCTCTCATTTGTCCTCCTCCGATATCGTCCTAAGCCTTGTGCAGGTTCGGCATCAAAATTTTCTGCACCTCTGCAGCTATCGAGGATCAGCGTCGACTTTTCCAGCCAATCAAGATGCCCAAAGCTTCCGACCGAGGGAATCATGAACGGATAAAAGTTGCATAGCACGGCGACCATGCTATCAAGCACCTTGCAGAGCATTCCTGTTCGAACATGTCCGTTTGATATCCGCCGTGGGGTGCCGAAACTTACAGAGTTTCTCAGGCGGCAGACGCTACTGCTAAATAGACACTTCCCCAGTGTCGTGATGCCAGCAAGACAAATTCTGTTCTCTTTCCCCGCACCTTCACAGTAAGTGTTGTCCCCTTCTCCTGCCTCAGTGTGCGGGCTCACCAAGCCCTTCATAGCACGAAATAGGTTGCCGGGACCATGACAGTCTCTGTCTCCCTTCCACCAGAGCTGGTAGACCAGACAATCGACCACCTCTGGGACGACGATAAGACTTTACAAGCGTGCAGCCTGACGTGTCGAGCATGGGTCCCCTCCAGTCGTCTTCATCTCTTCCGCACAATCCGTGTGCGCAACGCAGATGATTGCAGAAGCCTGAACGTCCTCATCGACACCTCACCGATCATCGCGCGGTGCATCCGGAAACTCACCGTCAGCGCGGACTATCGAGGAGTAGGAGCAGATGACAGAGGCTTGGAAGACGATGCATGGGTCAACGCGACGGTGTTGTTCCTGCACAAGCTGAAGAGGGTGCACACGCTGGCTCTGTCGCGCGTCAGATGGAATTCCCTTACGCCGGAGACGCGACACGCTTTCACGAGCGTGTTCCAGACTGTCTCGACTTTGCTTCTCTTCGAAGTGCGCTTCTACGCGTCTGCAGACGTCCTCTGCTTCCTCTCTACCTTCCCAGAGCTCTGTGAGCTCTATTTCCACGGCGTCTCATGGGCACACGAGTCCCACAACCCGCTTCCATCTCAGAGATACCTTGAAGACGGTCAACCAAAGCCGAGCGGCGCAGAGCAGATGCAGCTGAGCTACCTGTTCTTGGATCCTCGGTCCTCTCCCACTCTGGTCACCGAGTGGTTGCTCAACCACCCCGTCGAGCAGAGACTGCGCACGATCCAGCTGTGCTGGCGCGAGATGGAGGATGTGAAAGCCTTGGGAGATCTGCTGCAGGCCAGTGGATCCGCCCTTGAGCGGCTGCAAATCGAATTCCCCGAAGGGTTGTCGGAGCAAGGTAAGCTGGTTGTAATGTGTCTCGTTTACGCTCGCTGACTCTGCACAACCTTAGTTTTGATTCGAAATCAGCTGTCGATATCCAACAACACCAACCTACGCTCTTTACACTTCGGCGGACTCGACGTCTCTGCTGCTTCATCCCGCGCCTTTGTCTCCGATCAGCTCTTCCCTTGGCTGGCTGTCATGCTTGGTCAAGTCCGCTCATCTTTACTTCACGAAGTGGTATTTGAGCTTGAGTTGCCAGATGTGCCAGACCTGCAGGCATTCGATTGGGTACAGATGGACGAAGTCCTTGCCAAGGAGGCGTTCCGCGGTCTTACGGTGCGGTTCTATGTGAATTGTACAGAGAGGGATAGAGGCCAGGTACTGATTGACGAAGTGAAGGCGGCGATTGAGGATAGACTTCCTGGGTTCAAGGAGCATGGTCTCCTGCGAGTTTCGTGCATCTAGACGGTTTAGACGGTTGTGTCTTCCACATCATATCCTCATAGGTCTCAAGATGCCCTATTTATTCGGTGTAGATTGTTATATTGGGATATCAGCTGTATTTTGCTTATATAGGGACTAATCTAGTGTAATTAATGCTCACCGTCCACACGTTGCTGCATCGCGAAAACCTGCAGCCTGCAGGCCACCTTCGAGCGCGAGGTCGACGCGTATACACGTGACCTGAACGCGTCGCGTAGCCGAGCCGAAAACGGTTCGTTCCATTTCGGCTAGCCGACTGTTCGATCTGCTCTTTCCTCCCTCCTCCCCTCAATCTCCTCAAAAACAAGACACAATGCTGGCCGTCTCCACCACCGACGCCCTCGTTGTGCTCGACCCCAAGAAAGCGTCGTCGTCGTCGACGTCGCCATCGCCCGCGTGCAAGCTCTCGTCCCCAACAGCGCTCGTCTGGTCCCAAGACAATTCTGTATTATTCGTGTCACACTCATCTGGGATCCAGAAACTCGACTCGCAGGGCAATGCCCTCTCTACCATCTGCGAACCATCCGAACCGCCCACGACACTTCTCGTCAAGGATAAAGGCAACACGCTCGTCTACAGCTTTGCGAACGAGGTGTTCCTCGTCGACATCGCATCTGGCCAAGTGGCTCACAAGCTCACCACGACACACAAGTCCCCAATATCTTCTCTGACACTCTCAAGCGATGGAACGCTGCTGGCATCCATCTCACCCGAAACAGCGCAGGTGCACAACCTCTCCTTGGGCACGAATACCTCACTACGAGGTTTACCTATCAGCGCCGGGCCTGTCACCGCATGCGCCTTCCATCCACATACGCGGACCCGACTGCTGTTGGGCATCGGAAATTTATTAGCTATTTATGAAACGACCAGACCATCTGGGCCTGCGCGGGTCGTGACGATGGAGAAGGAGAAGGATGGGATGGCCGTAGGGAAGGTCGTGGCGATTACGAGCAGTCCGTTCAGCAAGTCGCTGGTTGCGGTGGCGTTTAGCGGGGGTGTAGTCGGACTTGTGGATTTGGAGAAGGAGAAAGGGTGCGTCTTGATGTTCATTATATCTGCGACTGTTCTGATGCAAGATCGTATCAGGCTGTTCCGGACACTGTCGCTCAGTATTCCGTTGTCATCACTGCTGTTTTCGCCTGAGGGCGCTGCTCTGTATGCGGGCACAGAGAACGGCAAGGTGCTTGTGTTGGACTTGCGCTCGCTCGATAAGCCTCCGAAGACGATTGTTGTCTGCCAAGATGGCCAATCAGTCACCGCTATGTCGGTACAGGTATGTACGACGTCCAAGCATCGAGCAGTACATTAATGATAAGTATACAGCGCAAACTGAAAGTTGGAGAGTCAAAAGCTAGATCTGCTGCCACCAAAACGTCGACGCCCCCAGAGGTCATCAGAACGACAGTCCGTCGAGCTGCGTCCTCGTCAAACACCTTGGCAGTCCCCAATAAGAAAGCCACTTCCACAAGAAGCAAACCACTTGCTGCCTCAACCGCCGGAACACCTATTCGCATCCGTACTAGTACTACCTCCACCACCACAACTCCCGTCCGATCGCGTGTCACAAGCACTGCAACAGTGACGCAGCCAACGCCCTCGCCACGACCAGGCATTCGTACTCGCACCATTTCTACGATCACGTCGCCTAATGTGAAGACACCGCCTGCCTGTTGGTCCAGCAAGGCCAGCTACCGTTGCTGGGAAGGCTTCTGGCACCTCTCCTGGGATGAGACGCACAAGTGGGCCTTTTGCACAGAAGCAGGATACTACGCCTACGAGATCCCCACTGAACAAGTCAGTTATCAGCGAGAAGAGTGATAGGTTGGATGTCTCAGGTATGTCTACCCATTCCTAAAGTGCGTTTTGCGGCCATTGACCTCTCGCTAGTGAGCATCGACAACCTACTTGATCTTCCGAAACCACGGAAGGAGAACTTGAGCCCACAGGGCACCCGACAGCGCACTGTTTCCTCCCTATCAGCCACCTCAACTCGCACCACACGAACCCGCACCATCTCCACCACATCCCAGAGGTCCACTGCATCCTCACGCATGACTGGTTCAACCATGGGTACCAGCGTTAGCGGCGCATCCTCAATCTCCAGAACAGCCACCGCTCGCCCTAGCAAATATTCCACGTCTGCCGCCGCGGTTGCCGCTGGCAAATCACAACCCGCGTTACGGAAAGGCTCGAAAGAGTGGGCCGCGGAGAGTATGTCGCCTATTCCGCCCGTCCCACCACTTCCTCTCACGTTCGGTGAGCCCGAGCAGCTCACCCTCGTGTTATGTCCTGTGCCGAGAGACAGGACGCCTAGCCCCGAGCTACCATTCACGGATAAAGTCCCGGTCACGCCTTTACCTCCGTCGCGGGCGGCGAAGGGTAAGGCACCGGAACGACATCTGGGTGTATTAGGCTTGGGCACGCCGGAGGTTGAGAGATGGATCGCAGCGGGTGAGAATGAGAAGCGGGAAGGGAGGAAGGTCGGGTTTGCAGAGGACGGTTCGCCACGAGCGAAGTCTCCGCTGATCGAGCACGATGAACACGATGATGACGACGATGACGACGAGCCGCAAGAGGCGAAGATTGAAATGACTGTACAAATATCGCCGCGACGGCCACCGACTACTTCGTCAACGGCATGGGCACCCATTCCTTCTCCGCTCAGAAATCCTCTTGGAGGCCAGTCCCCCGCTGCTGTACCTGGACCTTCCACCAATCCCGCGCAAGACCTCCTGTCAACGCTCATCCGAGATGCACTGTATGATTTTCGCCGAGAAACAAAGGCGGAGATCGTAGGGTTGCATCTGGACCTCGTCAATATGGGACGAGGATGGCGTAAGGAGATGAAGGACGCGATGGATCAGTGGGGTCAAGAGTTGAACGAAGTGCGCGATGAAAATAAGCGATTGAAAGAGGAGAATGAACGGTTGCGGAAGAGGGCAGCGTACTGATACAAATGACTTGACGATTTGACGATCCTGACGAACACTGCATGATTCGATGTTTAGATAGATACCCCCACTGTTTATGTGTATTTTTGTCTACCCTGTGTTCTAGTACCGTTCTGCGAAATGACAATGAAGATGTCCAGTTCGTTTGGGTGTCTTGTGCAGTTTGGGCCAGCGCTGGCAGAGGGTCGGGCTGCTCGCCGAGGCATAATTCCTGCATTGAGCGCTCCGGGCTGCCTCGTCACTCCCATCCACTCCTTTGCTCGTCGACCTCTGGGATGGCGTCCCAAGTCGGAGGAGACAGCAAATTTCCCCAACCACAGGGCCCCCAGTCCGGGTTCAAAGTTGCCCTCCAATACACGGGCATCCCGCCCTCCTGGCTCGACAAACGACCCAGTCTCCCCTCGCGCAACTGGCTCATTTTCCTCAGCGTCACCTCCTCCATCCTCGCATACTACGCCTACGACCGTCGAGAAGGAAAGCGGATCCGCGAGGAGTATGTCGAGAAAGTGAAGCACCTTGCGGACGTGCCGCTGCACAGTTTGGCGTCGACGCGGCAGGTGACGGTGTATGGCAGCAAATGGCCGGATGACGACGACCACGACCGAAGCTTGAAATACTTTCGGAAGTACGTCAAGGTTCGGGCTTGTGCTCTCTTTTCTCTCAATCTATGTTACTTACATGCTCTGTCGCTTCCTTGATAGCCTATTTTTGTGGCTGCTGCCGTGGACTATGAGATGGTCACTGGCCGACGACACGGTGACTTAGCCAACCGTATCGCGGAGGACATCAAAGCGCGTCGCAGGCTCGAAGCAGGACTGGACGCGCCACCGTACAACCCCATGAACCTCCCGACGCTGTCCGTCCAGGAACACCGACGTCGTGAACTCGAAGGTGGGATCGTCCTCGTCGGCCGTCCGACTTTCAAGGAGTTCATGGCCGGGATGAAGCGCGGTTGGACGGAAAGTCTGGAGAAAGTGGACAAGGAGGAGAAGTTGGCGAGGGAGTTGGAGGAGGATGCGAGGTTTGACGAGCCACCAGAGTTGGACGCGACGCCTGCGAACTTGGGTGACACGGACGACGAGCCGATACCTACCCCGTCAAAACTCCCTCCTTCGAAAGGTTTCTCCCCATTCACCGCACCGCATCTTCGCCCCTCCCAGCCTACACCTCCTCCGACATCTTCCACCAACCATGTTGACCCGGCAGCGACGGTCCCCCCACCTGCCATTCTCCCTCCTCATCCCCCGCTCCTGCTCGTCGACTTCGTCAACCACATCGGCATCACCCAAATCCCTCTCATGATCTGGGAGTTCTTCAACGAACGCGTCAAAGTACGCGCCGGCGCCGAAGCGGCGTACAAGCTCGTCATGAACGAGAGTCGACCTTTCCTCGCACCTCCTTCGTCCCCTTTTGTTGACACTGGTGACGACTACACCACTTCCCCTGCTCAACCGCATGCCTCCGAGATTCCCGCTGATCCGGAGACAGACTTGGCGTTCTGCAAAGACACAGAAGCGTACTACAAAAGCTCTGCTACCCAGGCGTTCACGTCTACCATCGACAAAGCGCGCGCAGCGTACTACAAGGAGCTTCCTGGCAAATTGGAGATCGCTCGGGCGCTGGCACGGGGTACGAGGGAGCCGACGAAGGAGGAAAAGAACTACCCGCCACCAACGGAGGTGCAGTTGAGGGCGGAGAGGTTGAAAAAGGAGATGCGCTGGCGCAGCGACGTGGCGGGTTGGGATATTATCAAGCCCGAGCAGAACGTTGAGTGGGATGAGCGGTTCCGGAATGTGTTGAGGGTGTTCGTCACTCCGGCGGGCAGTGAGGGCGAGGAGAAGACTGCGTCGTCATAGACTCGTGTGAGACATCCGTATTGCTTTGCATACTACTACCACTACTACCCCCACCTCAGAAGTACTGTAACTCCTTGTCGTTAATCCTGCCGCTTATCTACTATAATGACCGCATCACTCTCGAGAAATGCTTCAAGCTCCGCAAGGATGTCATCGTTCCCACCGGACATCTCCTCTTCCTCGTCCATCATCTCATCTGGCGGCGTGTATCGAGGATTGAAAGCGGGAGTAGAGGCGAAAACAGACTCATGGAGCTTGGGACGTACAGATGCGGCCACGCTGGAAGACGAGCTAGCAAGACCGCTTTTGTCCGAGCTGAGCGCAGTAGACGCAGGGGAGCTAGGAAGGATGTTCAAGAGACTGGTGTCAAGCACGAAGTCTTCGTCGTCCCGAGGACCTGGTGCAAACGAACGCGGAGGCGAAGGAGCAGATTGAGGTGACGGCGAGTCAGGGAAGAAAAGCGGCATCTTTTGAGACTCGGATGAATATTTCTTGACTGAAGTAGCTGCTTTCTGCGGAAAGTTAGACAAAAGCTTTCCCGATAGTGTCTCAGACTCGTACCTGAGAGAACGGTTTTGCAAAACCAGCGGATTTGGACTCTGGCTTGATCGGTGAGGGGTCTTGATGAGCAAATTTGACACGTTTACGAGGCGGAAGAGTAATCAATTCAACGTCAGGAGAGGAAGAACGAGCTCGAGCTTTAGCAGGAACAATAGATGCAGAGGGCGCAAGGTCGTCCAGAGGTAGTTTCCCAATCAGAGAGTCCATTTCAGGGTCAGAGTAGTTAGTCGACGAAGAGGATTTCTTCTTCTGAGAGGCAGTTCCAGATATGAGGTCAGCAATATCAGGCAGGGAAGCGTCGTCAGAGTCGTCCAGGTCAGCGATGGTAGCAGGCTCGAAAGTGGGTTTGGCTTTCATCTTGAAGCGGGACAGGCTGAGCGCAGAGGGGTTGTCCTCAACTTTGATACGCCGTCCTTCGGGGAGAGAAAGGTGATCCCTAACATGAGTACTGCGGTGCATGTGCTCAAGATGTTCGAGTCCGGGATCAGGTTTCGGTTTCGGTTTAGCTTTGGGCTTCGGCTTTGGTCGAATGTCTTCATCTTGAATCTGGTGGACGTTGGCATCCAGTGTCGTCTGCGAGTTCTCCTTGCTCATGGCTTTCTCCAAGCGCTTCTTGGTCCACGGAGGAGGTTTCTCTAGGCCGTCATGGCAACTGCGACGAGTTTAGGTCGCCTGTTAGGGTGACAAGATACGACATACCAGTAGTGCCTGCACTTCGTCTTATCTTTGCATGGGTGATTACATCTGCCGATCGAGTCTCATTACCGAAGGTAATTCGTGAATGCACGGTGACCACATACTCAAATTTACCATCCGGACGCATTCGTGGTATATAGTCTTCAGCGGCAACGGTGGGTTTGTGCAGCTGAGACAGAGCTTGCGAAGGCATGACCTGGCCTTGAGAGTCTGGTGACATCGACTCCATCAGCTACAACAAGAATACTGCCCATGAAGAGACAACAGACCTGCGGGTGAGCGTGTAAGATCAACGACATCGTCTTCCCCATCCACTGCTTCAAAATTCTCCCAGAAGTTGGGATCTTCCTCCAGTCCGTCCATGTCGTTTTGCTGTACATTGGTGTGAGTCGATGAACGATGGTCCAGACTGCGTGGCGTACCAAAGATGTCTTCGGACGAGTATCCAGGGTAGGGAACTGGCTGTGCGGAATCTTCGGCTTGTACGTTTTGCTGACCGCGACTCCAGCAATTTGTTCCTGGTACAGACATCTTGGGCATACCATTCAAATAAAGGAAAAAACGACGACATACAGATGAGATCTGGACAGTGATGGACTGACTTGGCTTCGTCAGCTCTGCGACAATTGAAAAAGTCTTCCCATCTTCTGACTTCAAAGCCTTGGTGCTGCAAGGTATGGGACGTTAATGATAAGCACACATTGAAAGAGGACTCAACGCACGGAGTACGACGGAAGTCAATATAGTCCAAGTCAGAGTTACACGCAAACACGACGGTCCATTCTCCGCCTCGCATAGGCTTCTTCTTAGGCATGAATCCACCTTCTTGGACGAGGCCGCATTGAATGGACAGTTCTACTTCGACCGGGCTCTGTCCATCGCTCGGTGTCACGCTGGCCTCGGTCACCGACAGGGTGTATCGAGGATAATTCTTCAATTTGGCCAGAAGCTCGTTTCCGAAGGGTGGTTTCCTGTTCATTAGCTTGTAGAACGATTACTCAGCAAAGAGATGAAAGAGGTAGGTTCAGCTTATTACCTGTTCAATGCGTAAGGTGTCTTGAGCTCGTAGAGACGCAATGGAGGTGATTCCGTGTTCTGCAAGCACCTGAAATAGAATGAATACAAAGAGTAAGGTTTATCCTAGCCTTGAAGCGATACCTTTATCCTAGAGAGCAAGGTCAAATCAAGAGGACGAGAGAAACACTAAGACGCACGATTTCTCTCCGACTTGTTCGACTTGACGGAGTACAGTAGCTCGATCTTCCCATGCCTTTGCGTGTAAACACCGAAGTCTGAAGCGCTGCTAAGATATGGATCACGGGCAGAAATGAGGCGAGACATACAGCTCTAACCCATGCTTTATTTGAGCCCCACACTGCTTGATCAGGGCAACCTCTACCATGGCTGAGCTGGCATCAGCCTCAACCCCAGAAACCGACAAGGACACCCTACCTCGAGCGAGACGCGGCGCATGACGAAAAATGGTGAGTGCTTCCAAAGAAGGCTGACAATCCGGCGATTTGTACTCCTTATCGTTCAAGTTGACGCAACCAAGGACCGCCTATGGTGCCGAAAACGTTTGTCCAGCTTCACCCACGACAATGAAGACACGTACTTGAAGGATAAGAAAGACCTTATCTGAAGATTTTTCGATTTTCTTCACCGGGAATCGGATATCGGAGTTCTGCCTAAGCTTGTTGTATACCTGCCGGCCTTCGGTCAATATCTTTGTAGAAAAGCGGAAGAGTTTCAAAGGACGCACTGTCTTGTCTCCAGCACGAAGCCTGATATCGGAATATCTGAACTGCGAGTCAGCATAGGTCGACGCTCTCATTGAAATCGCTCACTCTTCGGCAGTCGAGAGCGTCTCCATCTATCGAGACATGAATCAGTCAAGAACATCGAGAAGGTGGCGAACCACGAACCATGTCTCTCAGCGATGCTTTATCGGAAATTTTCAAAATCAGCCCCATCTAATTTACTGTACATCACTTCGGGGGATCCAGCTAGCGCATCATAACAGCTACGCACCGTAGATTGACGCACATAGTACTGGGAATGAGGACGATTCAGTGGTACCTGCAACAGAATGTCACCGAAGAACGTACCTTGCTCATAATGTCTCCATACAAAGTCGAGCTCAAGCCGCCATCGTCCGCTTGTTGAACGAGCTCGTTCTGCTGCAGGGTGTCAATACTCTGTGTCACCATCTCGTCAATCCTCTCCTGCCACGTCTGGTCTTGGCCCTTTCCGATGGCGTAATGCCTTGGATTCCGTTGAATCCGCTGGAAGAGGAACGATTTGTGCAACCAGTCCTTGGCAGATTCGACGTTAGTGATAGTGTGCAAACCGATCTCGGAGTTGATGTGTTCAGTGAGGTTGAGATGGAGACAGCTTTCGAGGAAAGTGCGGCCCTGAACGAGGGCTTTGTACTTGGACTCGAGCTCTTGCTCGCAAAGGATGATGGCTACGCCTTCATGATCTAGAGCCAAGTTGAACGGAGGTGTCTCAAAGGAGAAGGGCATCATAAAACCCACCAAACTGCGGACGGCCCTATCCGAGAAATGTCAGTCAAAAATCTTAACCAAAAGACGACGTCACTGCTCACCGCACGACCAATCATTTGCATTATATCCAGGTCTGAGTATTCCTGGGAAGTGTTGTTTTGATATATCTTGACGCCTTTGACCACGACTGTATGTGCGGCTGAGAGACATGCTTCAGGAGAAAGGTGCATTGGAGTCTGAAGATTGGCCTACGCAGATTGACTCCAACAGCTAAGGTCTGTTGATCTGTTAACTCATGTAAATCTAGAAAGAGAGGATTCGCGTACTGATGTAGCCACAATGACCCTCAGCGATCCGTTTAGAAAGAGCGTTTCCATTCTTCGCCGGTCGTCCAAGGTCATGCCCGCATGATGGATGCCAATTCCATACATTACCAAGGCTGAGGAAGAGATCATGTTAGACACGCGACTCTATGCCTGAAGACGGGAATTCTGACCATCTAATTTCTTGTCGTGGAAGGTTTCCTCAATTCTGCACTGTTGTCAGAGGGCTAAGCTTGGAAGCATTCGACAAGGCGCTTACCTTCTTGGCTTGGTCCAAGGAAGAGCATTTCTGGCATTCAACGCTTTCTCGTAGTCACCCTTCAAATGCTCCGCAGTTTGACTGACACCTGCCCATTCAAGATTAGCAAAAAGTCAAGATCGTGCATCGCATACGGTGCTCACCTTTCCGAGTAGGACAGAAAATGAGAACCGGTTTATTCGCGGCGTGTTGCTGCAATATAGCGAAGAGACGGAAATCAAGGCTATGACTGAAACTGAAGTCGTTTGCTCCTTGCTTGCGCGGATGCCCATAGACGAAACGCGAGAGCTTGCACGGTCGGAACTCTTCACCGAACTAACAGGTTTTAGTTAGGTCTATGCATGATGGGCGATGGTACGATGCTCACCTCTCTCACTTCGGCTGGCCCGTTAGAAATGCCGTGACCGGTCCAATTAGCTACGTCGTCGATGTTGGGAACTGTTGCCGAAACCATCACGAATCTCACGGAGTTCCCTCTAGCTCGCATCCGCGCGATGACTACTTCTAGAGTGCTTCCTCGGGACTCGTTGAGGATGTGAACCTGTCCGGTGTAGATGAGAGACCGCAAGTAGATGTCTGATTCCAAGCATACCTCGTCGACTAGGAAAAGCTGGATCTGAGACAGTATCTGAGTGTGATCTTCCCAATTCCTAGTCAAACTATCCCACTTCTCGCCTGTAGTGACGCTGGAAATCGTATTAGACGTATCGTGTAGTGAGATGTAGCGTTGAGTACGTACATGATGTTCGCATCTTTGGCATCTCCCCAAGCGCTCCGACCGAAATGAACGGTATCTCCTGTAAGCTCGCAACCTGACCCACGCAGATCAATTAACGTATAGGATGATAGTGAGTAACATCACGAACACTTGACTCCTAATGTCTGGAACTTCGATTCCCAATCACGGTACTTCTCAGAGCAAAGAGCCTGTAAACCCGGTCAGCGTACTCGACTGATGGGGGGCGCTCCACGATACCTTGGTCGGTGCCACATATATGCACTTGGCCGGCCGACTTCCAGAGTTCATGAGCATCCGAATGATGGCCAACTCAAACAGCACTGTCTTCCCACTGCCGGTAGGCGCTGAGCAATACAAGACGACTGAGCTCCACTTCGAGCATTTGGAAAACCATCGCCTTACCGCTGACAACCTTAAAAGGATTGGAGGTTATACATAGCGTTGTCATCACATTTTGCAGACTTACCATGTTGGCATCGTTGTACATGAGCTGCAACAACCATTCTGAGTGATGTCTCGCAATCTGCGGCGCAATACTCACTGAGTCAAAGCATTCGGATTGCACAGCATTAAATACCCCAAACTTGAACAGAGTCCGGTAGATATCCGCTTTTGAGAAATGAGTCAATCTCCATCCAAAGTGTTCACCAAGAGGTACTCACGTAGCTGAGATGTTGGGCGCAGTCGTATGCCATGAGCGTTCCTCGGATCGGAACCTCTTACATGCGGCTGAGACGAATCTTCACGCTCGACTCGACTTCCATACGTCTGAGTTCGGACTGGCTGACTGGAATGCGGCGCACGTGAGCTCTGAGGCTGGCGAGAGGTTGGCTGAATAGAACGAGAATCTTGTACACAATTGAAAGATGTATTCTGTGTACGAGGCTGGTCAACTCGAGAGCCTGCCAGGATTTTAGTCATAACTCCTCGATGTTCACAAGTATCACGAACCACTAGCAGCATGCTGTTGGGCTTGTCCTTGATGCGAGGGACCTGCACGCGCAGTGCTATAGGTGGACCTTGGATTGAAAGCAAAAGGCGATCCATCATCTTCGTTTTCGATGTCTCCGTGATCTTCATATGAGTCTGGCTGTGAAGGGGCATGTGACGTTGGTGCTATTCGAAACCCAACAGAAACGCGCTCTGGCGGAGACGGCGACGAGTTCTCTGGAGACGAGGATAACTTCAGAGACAACTACATGTAAAAAAAATGCGCATATATTCACCTATTTCGTCGGTCCAATGTCCTTGCTCCTCGTACAAATCAGACTCCCCGCGAATTGGACTAATCTCGAAGTCGTCGATATAATCGTCGTCTTGTCGTACGAAATGATCGTTATATTCTCCATATTCCGCATATCCGTATCCGTCCATAATCCCGGGCGTTGAGGAAAAGAGGCGAGGAACGAATGCAGGTGGTGGATGCACAGAAAGCAGGCTGGTGTATGAGCGCAAAGGGACGCGTCTGGCAACGAAGACGCCCAAAGCGCGTTTGAGTCGGAGAACAAAACGCGTCGCGTACCGGTCATGTGATGCAATCGATTTGAGTGGCCAGATGCGGTTGTGCCTTCGCCCTTTCCCTTCGACACGCGCGAGACTGTGAAGCCACATACCCTTCACGCCGTCGACCTCCTCCGTATACCCCACGACACGCCCCCTCCTCCTCGTCCGACACGATGGCCGCAAAGGAGAAAGTTGATGCCGCGAAACTCGAGGAATATCTGGAACGGTGCGAACTCTATCAAGCTTACGCTCTCGCCATTTTAGACTCACGCGATACGCGACTCTCTTCGGATTTGATGCCGAACCAGGATCCACTACTCTGAACGGTACTCGGATGACGAATACGAGTATCGACATGTAATTCTACCGAAGCCGCTGTTCAAGTTGATTCCAAAGCAGTTCTTCAACCCGGACGACACTGGGACGCTCAGGCTACTCTCAGAGGCGGAATGGCGCGGCATTGGTATCACGCAGAGTCTAGGCTGGGAGCATTATGAAGTACATAGTGCGTGTATTCAGTCTCTGTTTAAAATTTCGTAGGCTGACGGCTCGTCTCGTTATTGCTCGGGCCACCACAGCGCCCGAACCCCACGTCCTATTGTTCCGCCGACCGAAAGACTTCGATGAGCAGCTCAAACGACAGGAACTGCAACAAATGATGAACGGGAAGACTTCTCAGAAGATGGGGAGGAAGAAGTGATGACTCTCTGTGGATGCTACTCAGGTCTCGACCGGACGGCGGATGCGTTCTCTCTTATCTGTTGTGGGTCACGGTCGTCGTATTCTTTTGCTCGGTCGCACTTTCATCCAGCTGGACTTCATTGTTTCTTTAATTTTCACTCGTTTCCTTCCCTACGCTTTGTCGTCCCCTCGTCGTAATAGCTGTCCACCCTGTATGTACGTCTAGTCTTCTGTTTGCAATGGTCGAGAATCATGGTGTCTACATTTTTCGAGCTCTTGCCGTCACTCTCTCGGATCTCAGAACAAACACATGTATTGTATGCATTGACGTATGGAGCCGCTGTATTCTACGCACTGTAAAATATCACAAGGTCGTAAGAGGTAATAACAAGTCGTGACTAGCTAGGATCTATAACTGATACATTAGAACTTGGACGTAGGAAGGTCTCCCCACTCAACAGTAGGCTTGGGTGGGGATGAAGGCAACAATCGCGCCCTTAAGACCTCCATGTCTGTAAGCACAGTAACACTCTCCGGAATGGCACCCTCACGCTGACTAGCAGCAGGGTACTTATCGGCAACAGCAGAAATATCCGCAAGTAAAGCGGGGGCAGCGTCCGACGAGACGCCTGAACCATCCTTGGCCAAGAGGTCCTTCCAGAACGCGACGACCGGGTCTAGCAACGCTTCTCCATCCGCCGTGAGCTCTTCTGTCCATGCTTCAGGGATATTGGTGACGCCACGGGAGGAGGCCAGCTCTGCCATGACGGGAAGGGCTGCTGCGTCGACTTTCTTAGGGCGAGGCTTGCCAGACTTCATGTGAACGGAGATCTTGGCGCGTGTAGGAGATGATGGGTGTATGTATTTCATGAAGAAGTCCAGGATATCCTGTTTCGTGATGGTCTTCAAGACTTCGATGTTTGTGTCGCCTATCACAGTATCGCGTCAGCTCAAGCCTAGGACCAACTGATATTCATGACTTACGTCTCAAGAAGTCCAGATGACCGGAGTCAATGTAGAACCAGAACCTATTTGTCTCCTCGCTCATGTTCTTCGCCTTCTCCTTCCATCTCTTGTCCAGACCATCCCTCTGCTCCTCGAACTCGTCCTCCTTCATATCCACCAATTTCTCTCTCATCTCCTCCAAGAACGCCTCAACGCGCTCCTCAAGGTATGCCGGCGCCCGCTCACTCTGTACAGCAATACGCAGCCCACGTTCCTGAGCGCCAGCGAGCTGCCACTCGGAACAGCTGACGATGTATCCAAGTTGCTCGCGCGTACGAAGCACATTGAATGCAGGCTCTGATAGAATTTGTGCGGTGAGTGCGGACGTGACTCGGAGTCGGGGGTCGACGACGCTGCCGGTGTGGACGAAGTAGGTGAGAGCGGAGTTGACTTCGTTCGGGTTGGGAATGGGCGCAGACAGGACGGTGTTGGAACCCGCTGCAGGGGAGAGCGACAGTTCAACCACCTGGTCGGCAGGGACAGCGGCAGACTGGAGAGTCTGCTCTACCGTCTCGGTCAAATGAATGGCTTCCTGTAAGAGACGTGAGTAAGCAGAACCAGGGAGTCAAGCAGGTACTCACGTCTTTGTACATGTTACCGACAACTAGCAGGCGGATGTGCACCTTAGACAACAACTTGGTAATGTGCTGTTGAATATCATCGGGAGTGATAGCTACATCAAATGTGAGTGAGTATCAAAAAAACGAAGACAGAGAGGTGCGCCACACTCACTCGTGAGTTCCTCCAACTTTTCCATCAGAGTGAAGTCTGTCTCGGTGAGGATGTGCCTGCTGAAGTAGTCCGAGATGCGATAGGGCTGATCAAGGAAGAAGTTTTCCCAATCTCTTCTCAGTTCTTCCTTCTTAAGGTTCAGCCTGTCAGCTTTGACTTGGAGATTCTTCGCCTTCTCAAAGACATGGTGCGCGAGAACATGGAGCTTGTCGTTGTATCCACTGAGGGTCACGAACACACCCAAGCTGTGTTGTCCGAAGTTGTAGCTCAAGCCAGCCAAGTCGGCGTCATAGGAGAATTCGGTGAGGGAGTCAGTCACCAGTTCCGCGAACAGGCTGAGTCGTGTGATAAGCTGGGGCTTCATTCGAAGAAATACATACACATACCGAGTCATGACGGCAGCACGGGCGGATTCATTGGCAACAGGACTGAGAGTAAGTTGATCAGTAATGTAGTGAATGCGCAGATAACTTTGAACTTACTTCCGAATATCCACGATCACCTGTGCACGGGGGACCCAGAACTGGTCATCCTTCTTGTGCCACAGTGAGGACAACGCTGTCTCACGGATCAAATGAGGTCGTTTCGAGGGTTGCTCAATCTCCTTCTTGTCAACGTCGAGCCTGGTCGGGATGAACTCATTGGGTCCTGGCAGGTAGAGATCCTTGATGGTATTCGGTCCCTCAGCTTCCTTCACGAACGCTTCGTCGTACTTCTCCACCGAATAACCCGTGCCGTACCATGGCTCCTCCTCCCACTTCCTTGCGCCACCACCCAGCCGCTCATGTTCGTCCTTCCGCGCCATCAACACCGTCCGGCCCCGGTCGACTCTGAGCATATCCAGCATGTCGCGTGTTTCTCGTTCACCGCCGCCGACCTTCAGCGGGTTCGTTTCATCCCATTCACTGATCAATTGAGGAGCGCTGAGGACTTGGTCCCGAGGTACGGGCCAGGTCAACTGCTCGGTCACCCACAGAGCGTAGTCCTCCGGTCTGCGCTTCTCAGCGAACCTGAAGCGCGTTTGCTTGATCGTCGCCAGCTCCTTCTGGAACCACGTGGGAAACTTGGAGTCGCGCAGCAATGAGAGGTAGTTGAACACGGCCAAGCTCGCTTCCCGGTAGTGGTCGAAACCTTCTTTGGTGAGGCGCAGTGTGACTTTGAACATGGCGAACCCGCGAGATAGGTTTTGAGGGCCAGCGCTGAGAGCAATCACCCAGCCCTTCTGCTTCAGATACGAGTGGAGTGAGCCGGGGCCCTCGTGTCCGACGAAGTGCGCGAGGAAGTGGCCCGGCTGGTGTTGCCAATAAGGGGGCTGCCACGGGAAGGGGAAGGAGATCTCAAGTGCATGGAAAGCCATGACCGTCTCAACAGAGACGAGAGTCTGCGAAGAGATCATGAGCGCGTGGTAGATAACGTATAGTACAGCGAACTTACACCCATCTCGTTAGGTCCGAAGGGATGGTCGTGAATTATAGGCAGGGGGTCGAGACCACGGTTGGCAATCGGCGAGAACAGCTTGCTGACCAGCTCAGACAGCTCGTCCAGGGGCTCCTTGCCGATCACACACAGGCGCATCCTATTTGCGGAGTACTCATTCGTCCACCACTCGACCAACCTCCTCCGCGTCTCGCGTCCGACCACGCCACCGTCACCTTCGGACTCGTTTCCGGAGCTCGTCGATGGAGAGGGTGACCGGAACTCGAGACGGTAACGGAGTGGCAGACAGGCTGCCGTCGGGCGTCCTGTAGTCCGCGGATCCGTTTGCACCGTTCTTTGGTAGACTCTGCGCCTTCAAATCCTGTCCCACCTTCGACAAGCTATCCTTGTTCCCACTGCCGAACTTGCTCCACTGGTGTCCATCTTTGCTGAGATGTTTGTTCAGTTGAAAGATCCTCCAGACGTCGGACTGATGATTCTTCTTGTGTTCAGAGTCCACCGCATTGAGCTCTCGAACGGTGCAAGACGGGGCGAAGAGTGGCGAGTGGAAGAACGACGAGAAACGCGATAGGGCACCAGGAAGAGCGTTGGTGGCAACGGTGAAGAAGTAGTTAGTGTTGGATGTACTAGTGAAGGCGTTGGAATGCCCGTTGTTCTTCGACAGATACTACATACCAGGTCGTCAGAACGAGGTGGGGTAATGAGTGGTCGCGTGACATACCTCGGAGTACTCGTTCTCCCCAGGATACTGTTCCGTGCCCTGATAGTAAGTCAGTACTGCGAACTGAGGTGCTTTGTGAGGTGAGAACATACCATGAATAGCAGATGTTCGCAGAAATGGGCTAAACCCGGCATGTCGTCCTGGAACGAGATTCGTCAGCATGTGTACGGTCAGTCCGAATCGAATCGATCAACATGAGCTCATTCAAGCCGATGTGCTTTTTGATGAGCTTCTCCAGACTTCATGAAACCATGCAGACGCTGTTGAAGCGAACTGTCAATGGCTCACACCACTCCTGCCGACCTGGAAATCACCAAAATACACGCAGCAGTCGCCCCACAAGGCCCTCAAGACGACACAACACAACAGCAGAGACCACATTCAGATGCGATGTACGTATGGCAAAACTCACTGGATCGTGCAAGTGGCCCACGGCCACATCCAAGCTGGCGGCAGCCTTGTCGGCCTTGGCGTCATGAACCAGCATCGCCTCCAGCCCATTCTCCAGCCTGATGAGTCTATAATCTCTATCATCTTGAGGTGATTTGTGGATGGGTTTCGTGTAGTAGCGGTACGATCCTGTTGGGTCGGACTTCCAGTCCACGTTCGATTGGATGGTCATGGTGGTATACGTATGCTTGCAATATCGGGGTCGGTATGGTATTCGGGAGATGAGTAAAGATCGAAGAGGAGATGAGCAGCGCAGCATATAAATCCAAAAGGAGTGACCCAACCGAGAGATGGGAGTTTGTGACGAAGGAGGATGTGGACAAGTTCGAGCCGGATACTTGGGTACCCGCCCAGTCAGCACAATGGGAGCACGTAGACGCCGCATTGTGCGACATAGCCGCCACGATTGCGATTTTCTATTGTCTCACAAACACAGAAAAATCACATAGTTCGGCTCCTTCGAAGTATCTGCAGCGAAGTTGTATCTGACAGTCTGGATATATGGCGCAAAACATATCTGGAAGTAGCAGGATGGGCATAGGTCACTCGCGAAGTCGAGTACCCTCAAGGTCAGTATTCATAGTATGTGGCGCACCCAGTGACATTTACAGTTTTAGAACTTCTCTTGGACACCTTGGTTCTTGCTGAATTGATATCATAGTTTGGATGACGTCGACTACATACGAAGCGGAGGGAGATCACAACAATTTATACCAAATTGACCAGGTCAAGACCGCCACGGTGCACATATGAAGCTCGACACGACACTGACTCTTTGAATCAGAATCCAAGTAAACGGAACACACTTCACTGCACTTCTGTCAAGCCGCCGCGTTCTCTCGACGAATTCGAAGTTGACTCCTTCCTCAATATCTCGGCGAGCAGAGATGTGGCGTCCGCTATCTGCCCGGACACCGGAGCGCGGCAAGAGGCCCGCTGGCTCCGCTAGTCTGTTCCTATCCACTCGACGACTCACGTAGTCGATGTCGACGTCGACGAGTCGTCCTGCTTAGCTCCAATGCTTCAGAGGTACTTCCGAGGGCCCGCGCCGCCTCGCTACTTCAATACACTTGTACGACACGAACGATTCGGCTGTCGCGACTCTTGAAGCCCCTTTTGTGCAGATGTTCGTCGTGTTGCGTGTGCATCAAGACTGTACCGATACGTCGATTGCTGTAGATCCTTGTCGTGATTCGTTGGCTGTGAAGAAATTGAGAAAACACCGTCTCAGACTACGTAGGCATAGGCCATCACGACGAGATCGATTGACTTTCGATCGCAATCACCACAATTAGGTGCAAAGCTTATATGCCAATACGCTTCAAAGTCTGTTACGGTTCACGGCCCAGGCCCAGCCAATATGTGACGAGAAAGAAGGTGAGGATCATAGTATCTAGGTTCATCTTGTTGGAATTATGCATTTCCTTTTATGGCGTTATAAGCCT
>RWJN01000292.1:0-42942 GCA_004332605.1 Steccherinum ochraceum
ATGAGGACGGTGTCCCCGATCCACATCTTGCACCCCTCTTGCTCAAGATCGGCATAACTCTCGCGTCTCGCCGAATTGCTTCTCTCTCAGCCCCTCAGCTTGATAGCAGACTACCGCACCATCATCAGCGTTAGCCTGATAAGCGTGAGTGAAGGGCTGACAGCACATGACTCCAAATTGCATCTGGAAGTGTCCCGGAGAGAAGATTCGTATTCTTCTAGCTTCCCTAAGTGGCATGGACGCAGGTTCAATGAACATGTTGAGTGCAGTGCGAAATGCAAGCATACCTTGCAAGAGCTTGTTCTCCTGAGTTGACAGACCGCGTCAGCTTGTGAAAAGTGAGCCTATGGACCGACTCACCATCTGCACCTGCTCAAGCTGATCTCTGGTCGCCTTCAACTTGTCGTTCAAGACTTTGACCACGTCCCATATCTCGGACGGCGCAAGGTCCGCCTGATCTCCTTTCGATGCCATGCGTGTTGTCTCTGCGCTCCACAGCTCGAAGAATTCCGATTCCCGACGAGTTCAAGTAAAGAGTGAGATGGGTGACCTTGGGCAGTGCATGGCACTGCCTACGCCGTACTGGTCAGTGGAGGCTTGGTGGAGGCTGATTGAGCCTGCATTTCGGAGCTAGCCGAGCTCACCCAATCGGCGGCCCCGGCGCCACGTGGGAATATACAACTTCACCATGTCGCTGTAATTTCTGCGGCTCTGCAGCATCTGCCTGCTCTGCCACTGTTCAAGACTTCAAGTTGCTCGACTTGCTGTTCCCTAGCAGGATCTTCTTATGACTGATAGGTACGCACCCTTCCGTTTTGCTTATTTCAGCAATACTCATACTAATCATCGTGATTTTGAGTGTTCTTATTTGCCTCGGAACGCGTCCCACTGTAACGGCCATTGTTCTTTGACTCTCGGAGGCGAAGTCACGGTGCTGCCGCTGGTTTGCAGAACCCGGAAACTAACCCAGATCATCAATGATAATTCCGCACCATTCACGCAGTATGTACGATTGTTTTAGCCGCTCGAGACATCGATGTATTTAATCCTCGTCCGCCTAGCTCGCTTCGAACTTCCTATCTCCATGTCCTCGCATTAAGTACTATCGACTATGATCCCTCTCGACCGTAACCTCCCGATGGATGAAGACGAAGCGATGGGTGAGCAATCTGACACCGACTCTGCCGCTTTCGCCCTGGACGACGACGATCATGAACCCCCTTCCATCTCGGAGCCCGTCTCCGATTCGGCAGACGCTGATGGCGACGAGGAGGACGACGTCCGTAAGAACGACGAAGAAGAAGACTCGTCCGGGAAGGATGGATCTTACAATCCGAATCAAGCACAAGCCAGCGGTGTACAAGACTCCACGCCTCAAAGCCGCGCGAGAGGCCATATTTCCCAAGAGACGAAAGATCGTTTGGCCAGCAAGGTTGGAGATGAGGCGTTTCGATGCCTTCTCACTCGAGAGTATGTTCCAAAGCCAGAGTACGCGCATATCGTAGCGAGATCTGAATCAAAGAATGGAGTACCGGTGCGGTTTCAACGTTCACCAATTACGCCACACTTGCGGTTTGCTTACCAGAGACTTTAGCTGAAGAACCTAGAGTACGTCCTTGGGTTAAAAACACACGAATTCAACGTGCATTCCACTTCGAACCTGCTGTATTGTGTGTTTCTTTGTTACGTCGCTCTTGAGACGCCGTCTTCTGACTATTCTGACAGTGTCGCCCAACGTCCATTATCTCTTTGATCAAGACTGGTGGGGCTTGCTTCCGTCTACCGACGATCTCAAAACCATGCGTCAACATCTCAGATCTGTCGGCGACCCGCAAACAGATCCGTCAAAGTCCATTTTTCTTCCATATACAAATGTGAGCTTCTTAGGGATATTCCTTCATTAAGTACATCTGACACTCGGTGTAGGCGTTCTCATCTGGCAAAACATTTGAATATCGCTTCATACCGCTCCTGTGGCTCGATGCACGATCACTCATTCATCGAAGAATTGATATCGGCCATGCAGTACAGAGGCAATATCAAATTGAGCCGGAGTACATGGCATATGATCCACACGAGTTCTCCAAGTTCCCACGGCTGATGTCCCACGTCAACCCCTTCTTGGTTGCCGTCAATACTGGGGACAAGTTGGTTAAAACCGCACTCGTCCGTTATCAGAATCGACTCGCCACAGCATGTCCTGCCTGGGATGAGGACATATCTACTCTCCTGCTGATACACTCGACCCTGAGGTACACCAAACCGACGCCTGAATGGCACACTGCCGTTAATATCGCTCAAGCTGACGGTAACGACGACAAGTCTTCCGGAGAAGGGCAATCAAGTCCGTCGGCGAGAAGACCGAAGAGGTCTCGCGGTCAGTCTAAAAGCAAAGGACCGCAGCGCAACCTCGAAGACCAAAGAGGCCAAAGCCGCACGCATAGTCCTGGGGCCAGTTTGAAGCCCGGAGGTTCTAACACCAAGAGCATCCGCGGTGGCTCAAATGCAGGCTCTGCTTCTCAAGGCAGTGGAAGCCGTAAAAGCCAACGACGCTCCGGAAACGACAAACTCAGAACACGTCCAGAGAGAAGCCCAGATGTCTTCGAAAGCGGAGCCAACGCAGGCCGTGACCACGCCTCTCGGCGCGACCACGTGTAGTAGCACTGTGACGCGGCTTTGGATCTTACCTTCTGTATGACTTTCACGAATCTCACGGTCTCCTAGCTACTGATGTTTCTCAATATTTAGCAGTATAGTAACAGCTGTGCGTATGACTATCAGTGACTCTAGTTCTGGGTTCAGTTACCGTCGATCTCCATTATTGCCATGAGCTTGCACCGGATATACAAGGCTCTTGTGCCGTTATTTGTGAACTATTCGATTGCTCACTATACTCTCCTGGCTGAAAAAAAGCAATGATATATGGTGTTGAACGCTGAACGGTAAATGAAACTTGCCTCTCGCTACTACGAGGCCAGGCATTCTCATTCTCAAACTCGAATGCTCGACGGCCCGAAGACCGGACCGGCTGCACCGGCTGTGGCGAGTCGAAGCGTGAGCGCTTGAGGAACGAGGGCCAAAGAACTTGGACCCCTGCACACGACTTTACTCATCTCCCCCGCCTCAATCTGAATTTTCTCCATCCCCTGCCAATCTGTTCAACTTCATAAACACTGTCATTGACCTATATTGCTCGTCACGCAGGAACGGTTTTCGCGACCGACATGACACGTCCTCCGGGGCCTGCGACCAACAAATACGATAGGTGCCTCATCACGATGAGTTCTGTGCCTCCACCCATGGCGACGCAGGTGGTTTCAGACAGGATAGAGGATCATTATGTGCGCCGTTACCTTCTTTTCTGCGACACATAAGCTCACACCCCTCGCAGTTTCGCTCGTACGAATATAGCCTAGGCATACCTTATCAATCATTCCGTCCTGACGCCATCGACAATACAATTTTCTGTGTGTCGCACAATCATTCAGCGCGTTTTGATTCTAATTTAACCCCTGTACAGTGAATCCTGACATGCGTGCGGCGTATCGGAACCAGGACTGGAGTTTATTACCCTCCAGAGAAGATTTGAGGCTCTTATGTCGTACTCTCGACCAGGATCTCAAGAGGTGGAAGGAGAACGGTAGTGATCGCACCGTGAGTCCCTATCGACACTGGTCAACGGTACGTCTGCTTTTCAGGAAATCATGGCGTTCAACTCCCAAATCATCATCATGCAGATTTTCCCCGATCAAAGAACAGAGTTCTCGTATCGGCTACTGCCTCTTCATTGGGCTCGCATGCCGTTCCATATCCATCGAGAGGTTCAGCATGGAGAACCTCCGGTTTATGAAGCATACAATCCCTCTCGTATCCGCGAATGCCCGTTTCCACCGATACAATGCCATGTTCATCCGTTGCTGGTAGTCATCTGCACGGCACGCAAGCGCAGATATGCACAACTGCCATACATCCCGGACGACTACGCCGCAGATCTTAAGCTGTTAACGCGCATCTTCAAAACCCATATGTCCACCAAGATACCAGACGGCCATCCATGGCTGGACACCAGAGCAGCGACCGAGGAGATGTCGAGCAGCTGCGAGTCCGCTCCTCTTGCGCTTGAGCGCGCTCTCGTTCGTCCACTTCCCACCATCAATCGCAAGGAGCGACTTTCCCACTGGTCTCGATCCATCGTCGTACTCCCTTCCGAGAGCGAGGATCCGATGCAACTAGACGAGCAGGATGATACTATTCTCCTCCAATATCGACAAGAGACGTCGCGGTCCACCTCAAATGCTGCATGAAGCGCGGAGGCTCATTGCACCTGGTAGAGAAATATCCCTTGGACCCACCGATGTATGTCGTTGAACGTTGAGTATTTTACAAATGTGTATATTAATACAAGATTCAAATTTCATGACAGGAATCAGCTGCGCGAAATCACGTTCGAATGGTCTATGGCCCAGTCGCAATCGGAGGTCTCATCCGGTCTTCCCCAGTCGCTATCGCCGTTTCAATCTGGACATTCTGATGAAGCCTACTGCATACCTAACGGACATCTCAAGAGGTTGTGCCACGCGTCAAGGTTGATAATGAGCCGATGTTGAGCGCGCTCTTCGCTCTTCAAATACGTCCGGACACGCTGCCGCCCCATTCGAGGTAACAAAAACTGTCGTATAACGCTCATATACTCTTTGTGAGGTACGAATCAAATATTCTTGAAATGGGGAGAGACATTGAAATTTAGTTTCAGCTCCCGATCGTTGCATGGTTGTCATGCCCACCCACATGCTTTTGCTCAAACACGCATGTACTGTGTTGCTCACCATTTTCCGCTCGGAAGTCGGCGCATGGGGCAACCGCGCATCCGATGTTTCATCTTTCAGTGGCGGACGCGACTGTACTCGACACTGGATGGTTCACCCTTCTGTAGCCCACGACGCCACTGGATCATGTACCGTTGGCCGCCACGGACATGACTCGGACCATCTGGTCGAAGTTCAATCCACTATGAGACGAGTCTTCGTGTCGATTCTTAGAAGACCGGTCTCGAGTATATATATTGACGGATGCTGCTGCTCAATCTTGCCCAGAGAAGATTCAACATGTCACAGATCAGCTCTTTCGACAAGAACTACCCTCTCGTCCTACATATCCCTGACACTATGGCTACTTGGCCTTGGCCGCGCGATATCAATCCTCACTATCAAGAAGTGAAGGCAGCCACACTCGAATGGTTTCACAGCTTCCATGCTTTCAATCCTCGGGCACAACATGCTTTCGACATTGGAAATTTCGGTCAGCCCTGGCTCGCATCGTGGGCGATCTTGACCCTGACATCAATTCTTCTCTAGGGCTTTTGACAGCTCTTACTTCCCCCCATCTATCCAAGGGTATGTCGTTCTCCGCAGATTGCAAGCTCTGCTGACATCCAAATTTCTAGTGCACCTTCGGACTAGCTGTGATCTTAATCACCTACTCTTCCTCATCGACGAATACACGGATGTGGAGTCGGAGTCGGTCGTTCGTGACATGACAGCTATGGTGCTGGATGCGCTCAAAGATCCCTACAAATGTTGGCAGCGGTAACCGACCGACTCAACCTGCGTCGTCGGCGTCGTGGGTGAAGAATGAGAATGACATTCGGGAGATGGGAGGTTACAATGTCACATACCTGCGTCGTCGTGGGTGAAGAATGAGAACCCACGACGACGACGAGGCGCGCTACATACGGTACGGCGCTAATCTATGGCTGTGGTAGATTACTACGGACTGCGGTGTACGAGCTTTGTTTGTATCTACTCTACGCTCTGCATTCGCCTCAATCAACACCCCCCCCTAATCTGCCACCGGTCAATCCGAGAAGAGTGCACATTTCTTGGTGCCGAACACGCGGAAGTGCCTTGGTGAGTACGTCGGCAGGCATTTCCGCTGTTGGAGTGTATTGAAGGCTGATTGTACCATCTGCAACAGCGGCGCGTAGCCAAAAGAAGCGGAGGTCAAGGTGCTTCATTCGCCCGTGATGTTCGGGGTTTCTGGCAACAGCGAGAGCACTCTGATTGTCAACGTGAAGGGTCGAGGATTTGTCCATGGGATAGCCGAGTTCTGTGAGTAAATTTCGCAACCATACAATTTCTTGTGCGGCGGTGACGGCTGAGACATATTCGGCTTCCGTGGTTGACAGCGCAACAATGCTTTGAAGGCGACTTGACCAGCTAATGGCACCGGTACCCATTTTCACGACAAATCCACTCGTAGATCGACCATCGTCCGTGTCGCCACCATGATCTGCATCGGAGAAGGTCTTGAAGATGTCATCTGGAGAGTGAACCGAGGCGACAAGGCCATGACCGCCGGTTGTTGGTGTATAGGTGAGTTTAAAGTCTGTTGTCCCTTTGAGATACCGGAATACATGTTTAACAGCTTTCCAGTGCGCAGGTCCAGGGTTCTGGCTGAAGCGAGCGAGAACTCCGACGGCGTATGCAATGTCGGGCCTTGTTGCTACTGCAAGATAGGCGAGCGCACCCACAGCGTTTTGATATGGTACGCCTTGCATCTCCTCTAGCTCGGCTGGTGTGGATGGGCACTGACTTTTATCAAGACGAGCTCCTGGATCAAGTGGGGTGGTCACAGTACTGCAATTTTCGAAGCCGAACCGGTCGAGGATTTGAAGGATGTATTGACGCTGTGACAGAGTCAGGGTACGTGATGAACGGTCTCGTTGAATCTCCACTGCCAGTAACCATGAGGTGGCACCCAGATCTCGCAGCTTGAAGTGAGCCTTCAGGTCGTCTTTGACCTTTTGGACCGCGTTTTTCGGGCCAACAAGAGTCATGTCGTCCACGAAAACCGGAATGATGACGCGGACTTCATTGCGGTGGTACACCCAGACACTGTGATCCGAGGACGTTCGAATGAAGCCTAGGGTGGTAAGAACTTGATGGAGTTTCTCATGCCAGCAACGTCCGGCCTGCTTCAGTCCGTATATGGCTTTGAGCAGGCGTGCAACGAATTCCGGGTCTTTGGCAAACCCCTCGGGTTGCTTCATGTATACCTCTTCCTTTAACTCTCCGTTGAGAAATGCTGACGAAATGTCAATGCTCTCAATCTCCAGATCCTCGTATGCCCCAATCACCAGGATAGCACGAAGCGCAGCCCATTTCGGTGTTGGGGCAAACGTTTCGGCAAAATCAAATCCTGGCCGCTGCGAAAAACCCTGTGCCACAAGTCGTGCCTTGTACCGCTCGATACTGCCATCTGCATTATGCTTGAGGCGGAAGACCCAGCGGCAACCAATGGCTTTCTTCCCAGGTGGGAGTTTGACCAACTCGTACGTCCCGTTTTCCATCAGTGACGCTAGCTCTGACGCTGCTGCATCGTACCAGTGATCTGCATCTTCACGAAGCATTGCTTCACGGAACGTCTTTGGTTCGTTTGAGTGAGCTGCAGCTTTAAATGCGTATGCAATGATGTCTGCTAACGGTATGTCTTTGCCAGGTGGTGAAGCCAGTGCAACGTACTCGAGTGCTTCCACCATCATAGCACCTGCTCCTAGGAATGCATCCTCCCCCCCGTCATTTAGCTGCCTGTTCACTTCAGCTTCATCATTGTCGCTATCGTCGGAGATTGCAACTGGTGGGTCACGAGGTTGATTCCACAGAGGATCATTGGGATGATGATCTGGAACTCTAGGAGGTAGAGCAGGAGCTTGCGGGAGTAGCGGAGGCGGCGGTGGAGGTATCAGAGGCGGAGGTGGAGGTACCAAAGGTGGAGGCGGAGGTACTAGAGGTGGAGGCGGAGGTACCAGGGGCGGAGGTGGAGGTAAGGCTCCTGGATGTTGCGCAGCTGCACGACGTGGTCGAGGAGCAACAGGTTTGAAGCCAGAGACCTCCCGTGATATACGAGTCACATTGTAGTGCCCAGAAGGTATAGGTGGGCCTCGTCGGGGTCGAGGTGGAGGTGGTGGTGAAGGACTCGGAGATGGCACTGGTGGAGGAGCTTCAGCAGGAGGAGAGGGAGGGTGTGGTTGCTCGATGGGGGGTGGAGTACCGGGAGGTGGTACAGAAGGTGCTCGCAGTTCGGGAGGAGCAGCATCGGGCTCTGGTTGGACTTCTGTGCTGGAATTCGGAGGAGATGGTGGAGAGGAGATCTCAGTGGTAGCTCCGGAATCAGGATCGATAGACAATGGAGTCTCTTCGAGTTCAGGGAACAGCTTGATTGCCGTAGGAGAATTTCCTGGGCAATGGCGTTCATCAAAGATAGCATGACTGCTGACAATGAACTTCTTCGTAGTTGGATTCCAGAATGACCAGGCCTTAGCACCGTCAGGATACCCAACAAATATGCATTTTTGCGAGTGAGGTTGCAGTGCTCGGCGTTTGGTCTTGCGAACATGGACATACGCCAATGATCCAAAGACTCTGAGATTTGAGACGTCTGGCTTCTTTCCGAACCAGCCTTCGTATGGTGTCATGTCAGGGAGCGCAGAAGTGAGAGCACGGTTGCGAACATAGACAAAGGCTTGTGCTGCACGAGCCCAGAACGACGGAGGGAGGCGTGCCTCGTACAGCATGGCTGTGACCGCCTCCGCAATAGTACGGTTTGGACGTTCAGCAACTCCGTTCTGATGTGGCTCATCGGGTTCTGTTTGTTGCCAAGTGATACCATGTTCCCTGAGAAACGCAAGAAAGTCTTTGCCGATGAATTCACCGCCCTTGTCGTTTCGCACCGAAAGTACGTGAGTTCCAAGGATGTTTTCAGCATAGGCCTTGAATGCTTTGAATGCCTCGAATGCCTCACTCTTCTTTCGAAGAAAGGCAATGACCCAGAGACGGATAGCATCACAGACGAAAACGATCCAGTAGCGATATCCCTCCGGAGTAGCGACCGGAAGGGGACCTTTCAGATCCATGTGCACCAGAGCCAGAGGACGAGATTTTCGTGATGTGGCAGTCTTAGGAATCGGATGGCGATGTTGTTTCCCTGCAATACACGGTTCACAGACGGGATCTGGTGGTCGAGTGTCGCTCCCAAGCTTGATACCAGTGACAAGCTTTTGCTTCGCTAGCTTCGAGACAGTATCAACATTGATGTGTGCGAAGCGTCGATGCCAGAGGGTGAGATCCAGTGGGCAGGTGCTCACGGCATGAGCCGCTGCGCTCGACGGAATGACAGAACCATCAAGGTATCCGGTATTGCGATCGTTGACTGTCGCTGTGAAGCACAACCGACTGTCAAGGGAGAAGGCAACACGCGACCCCTTGATGTGAACCTCGAAACCTTTCAGGCGAGTGAGATGAAAGACCGAAATGAGATTATTTGCCAGTCCAGGGACATGCAGCACATCGTGGAATATGATAGGCGAAAGCTCCTCCCCTTCTGCCAGTGGCTGAAACTCTACACTCCCGAGCCCCTCCGAGTATATGACAGTGCCGTTGGCGAGAACGACGGGTATCCGATGGGGCACCCATGACTGAAACCAGTCACGGTGAGGGGTCATATGTGCAGTCGCACCTGTGTCGACATTCCAGTTAGCGGAGGCTCGAGTGGATGGATCATGGGATGTAGCGAGAACACTTGCATGACCAGCGTACACGGCATTCGCAGACGCCACCTCCGTGGTGTTCTTCGCGGACTGCCCCTTCCCTTTGTCGGCATCTCTCGATTTCTCCCGTTGCGCACGATTGCTGGCCGTTGTCTCCTTAGCCTTCTTGGCTGCGGCCTGGAGCTTGTGGCACTGAGCGGCGATGTGGCCACGTCCGTCGCAAAAGGTGCAAATTGCTTGGGGAGAATGTGTTGCGAGAGCGAGTTGGGAGGAGGAATCGGCGGTGACGCGCGCCTGGCGTTGACTCTGCTCGTTGTGGAAAGCAGACTGGAGCTTGTCAAGAGTGAGGACGTCGGCGATCTGAAGAATGAGGGATGACACGAAGTGATCGTAGTCGGGTCCAAGAGCTCGTATGAGAGCCATACAAGTCAGTTCTTCATCGAGATTGGCGAGGGTGAACGACTGGGGGCGAAGGGAGCGAATGTCTTGAAGAGCCTGATCCGCGCGAGCAAGGAGCTCAGGGAGCGATTCGTTCTCGCCTTTTCGAAGACCGAAAAGTGTGTCGTACGCGTTGAAGCGAACACCTGGCTTCTTCTGTCGATGAACAGACTCGAGTTTGTCCCACATGGCTTTCGGATCGTCGTCGATGCCTTGCACGTGGATCTTCTGCGAGTCTTCCAACGCTAAGAAGATGAGTCCCGATGCACTCGCAATCAGGCCGTGATAACGCCGCCACTCCTTCACTGCCTCCTGGTAGAGAGTACCGACGGTGGTGGTTAGACTCTGTGGGTCTTGCGGTCGAATCTCTGTCCCAGTCACCACGCCAAACAACCCTTGACATTTGAGCTGAGCGCGCATGTTGGGGGACCACATGTTGTAGTTGGTGGAAGAGAGAAGAGCGAAAGGGATGGTGACCTTGAAATTTGAAGGCGTCGTCATTATAATGAATGTGTAAAGACTGTGGGGTAGTTGGAAAGGATGGATGAACGTGGGACACGTTTCAGCGGTCGAGCTTCAAGTCGGTTCAGAGTTGACGGCTTGCGGGGCCCATAACCTGTTGGCAGCGGTAACCGACCGACTCAACCTGCGTCGTCGTCGTCGTGGGTGAAGAATGAGAATGACATTCGGGAGATGGGAGGTTACAATGTCACATACCTGCGTCGTCGTGGGTGAAGAATGAGAACCCACGACGACGACGAGGCGCGCTACATACGGTACGGCGCTAATCTATGGCTGTGGTAGATTACTACGGACTGCGGTGTACGAGCTTTGTATGTATCTACTCTACGCTCTGCATTCGCCTCAATCAACAACAAATCTCGACCCTGTGGCGAGGTTATTCTGGGTGAAGTAACCAGACAGTACGTCGTCGATCACATCGCCGTTCCCATCTGTGCTATTAGTCTAACGATCCGCCTAGGTTCTGGGTGAAAGTCGTACCAACAATCAACACTGTCTCTCGGGAGAGATTCATCTCAAGCATGAAAGACTACCTTGACGTCGTCGTCGAACAAGCATCCGACCGTCATAGTAAACGCCTCAGAAGCATAGACCAATACCTCAAATTCCGCCGCGCCAATTCTGGAATACTTCCCGTATTGAACGTCTTGGAATTCGACCTAGATTTGCCTCGAACGGTACTTGAGGATCCCATCGTGCTGGAACTTCGCCAGTACATTGCAGACATTGTATTGATTGACAACGTGAGTAGAAGATCTATTATTCACTACCTACCTCACGTCAATACCTAGGACATCGCTTCATTCAATAAAGAGCAGGCGGTTGGAGATGAGCAATGGAACCTCCTCTATGTCGTCATGCAATACTCGAACATACCGTTCGACGCTGCGATGGCCTGGGCTGCCGCCTACCACACCGAGCTCGAGAACAAGTTCATCGAAGGCCTTCAGCGCATTCCTTCTTTCGGTGCGAAAGAGATCGACGACCAGATCCAAACATACGTCCACGGCCTTGCAGCTTGGCCTCGCGGTCAAGATTGCTGGAATTTCGAAGGCGAGCGGTATTTCGGGACGAGTGGAGAAGAGTATCGAAAAACAAGGATGGTTCCGCTATTGCCAAAGATTCCGCAAGGCATCCGCACAGCGACGCGTAGAGAAGATGTAGTGATCCCTGTGATCGACGAGCTCCGCGGTGCCGTGAATTTGTGAGCATTCAGAGAGCCGGTGCGGTCTGTTTTACAGGCGATAGGCCTCTACCATCAAATAGACGTGGGATGATTGTCCATTCCACATAGACCTTAGGTTACCTCGTCGCACGTTTCAGAATGGAAACCACCGCTTTCTTTCTTCAAAACTCTAGAGCTCTCCCATTGCGGGGCAAGCTGGTACTGGCAACACACCATACGTGAAGTCTCAATCGTTTATCAAGATTTCGTCAACTGGAATCTGTCAAACGGTATGCGACGAGTAACCGTCTCAGTCGTGCTGCAGGTCGGTCAGCTATGTTGCATGCGTGCTCTCGCACTAACGCTGTTCATTCTCATGCAACCTGCGCGGTCGTCTGTTTCATGTCCATTCCAGAGCTCAAACACGATCGTGGTAGTCATTGTGAGCGTACGCTAGGATTGTCACCGACGCTATGACGACCTATGCCCGAATTCGCCGTCTCTCAAGCTCGCGCAAACCCGCTACTAGCTGCACCCCGTTTGTTCCGATCAGCCGACATGGTGCGTTCAGATTGTCCATGACTGATCTGATCAACTCTGCTACCAATCTTCTGCGTATCTCAGCTCGTCCTATGAATCGAAGGGAGAAGGAACTTAGGATGTGAAGGCAGAGAGTGAGAGGGAGAAGAAGGGCAAACGGTTAGAAGGATGATGACTTTCGTGCGCATGGATATGCTCTCCACGTCTGCTCCACCTACTACCGGTGGTGACGTGTAGTTGAAGATGGTAGGGTCCTGCACGTTATGGTGGCGTCGGGTTCCATCTCATTCAGGTAGACTTGCGCTAACCCTGTACCTCTCTCGATGTAGGTCGCCAACGTCGGCAAGGTTCAAAGCGAACGAAGAGCGGATGTGGCTCAGACTGCAGAGGTTGGCAAATACCCTTGTACACAAAATCACCTCTTCACGCTCGGTTCAACGATGTAAATTGGCGTTCTCTCCAAAGTTCATCAATATCGTGCAACGGCCGTTGCGAGAACGACTCGAGTTCACTGTGAGGATTGGTGGTAGTCAGATCACTATAATGTGAACTCCAGGTCGGTCACCGTTGTGCATCATGCATCGGCAATTGATGCCAACAGAGGAGACATACTAAGCGTGCCCATTCTAGCATGGCATTGACACTATCACAGTGGCTCGCAGAATAGAACTCACTTCAAGTGTACTCTTGCTAGGGTATAAATACGATCACCAGAAGAGGCCAAATCCTCAGCCTGGTGCTCATTCACAATTCAGCTCATCAATTACAGGCTCTAAGAGGTAAACCGTCCGAGACTATCTCGTATTTGAACATGTCTCTGACCACGTCCCTCCCTCAGCCCGAACAACGACTTTTACGCCCTTCACGTTCATTCACCTCAATACCAAATCGTCATCATGCGGTACTCCGCCGTTCTCGGTAGCTTCCTCATCGTCGCCGCCGGCTCCGCGCTGGCCGCTCCTCTTTATCCTCCCAACGTTCGACGGTCAGATATGCCCTCCATCGTGCCTTCGAACGATAGGGACCTCATTCTTCGGGACGTCCTTCATGCCCTTCATCAACGCGAACTCACCGCACTCAATGCTCGCAGGTGAGTGCACCCCACCATTTCCATCGGCTGTATTTCAGCAATGCTCACGCTCCGTACGATCGCTCAGCGAACCTTCCTTTGTTCGAGTCAAGCGCGGCAACTCCAAGTCCAAGGCCAAGAAGCCGGCGAAGCCGACCGTCCAGACTGGTAGTGGCGGCGGCGCTGGGAGTTCGAGCAGTTATCCCGAAGCACCCCCGTCCCGTGGCTCGGGTGGTACTGCTCCTCCGCCTTTCTCTGAGACAGCTCCGGAGGGTCATGCAGGACCTCCCCAACCTCCTTCATATGCCGCTGCTACGGCAGGAGGAGCGCGGCCCGGGGGAGAAACACCTCAAGCGGCCGGTGCCCATCCTGCAGCGGGACCCACGAGCCCTTCGACTGGACACCCTGCGGCGGGTCCTTCGTCGGGAAATCCGACGAGCCCCGCCGGCGGACACCCACCAACGAGCCCTACGTCTGGACAACCTTCTAGGCAGTTCTCGTCGCCTTTGGATCAAATTCCTTGGGGCCCCGATGATTAGTTATTTTGGCCCAGGAGGATTCATATATAGTCTGCAGAGTATACAGTCTCTACGTATGATTGATTTATAAGTAGGTACTTGTTGAGGTATTCTGGCAAATCGATGATCAGAGAAAACATACAAGATAGACGAATAACCCTTTGATTGTCGACGAAAGCTAAGGAGTATCGAACACAAGTCTAATGCCGCTTTTGTATCAATTTCCAGAGGCTATTCGAGGAAGCTCGTGTCGGAAGGGACGAAGGGACGAAGGGACGGCCATAGTCGACGAGTTGCAGAGCACAACGTCCATTGATATTTCTAAGTAGATCTGTACATTCTATCAGCTCTTTTACAACGATAGAGAACGCATGATCTGCGGTCATTCCAATGCACGCCGCGAGGGCTGTCTGGGTTTGGAAGGCAGTGGCAAAGGCTGGTGAGGCGTGTAAGCCGGAGGTTCCAACATGACTCGGAGAACCTCAATTTCTCTACGTAGAACCTCTATCTCAGCTTGAAGCTCCTGTAATCCATCACCTGACGCAACTCCTACATCTGGGTTTTGCAAAAGACCTCTCGAGACGGATGGTGGAGGTGCTGGCAGTGACGTGTCGTCCGTGTGAGATGGTTGTGCGCCCTGAACTCGTGGCGTGGAAATGGAACGTTGGGCAACGCGAGAGCAATTCATCCCGAAGGGCTTGACGTTGTTGCTTGAGCATTGTCTCGTCACTATCCACTGTAGGGATCAAGGACGAGTCAACGTTGTCAACAGGATCCGCTGGCGATGTATCAAGGCTCTCCGGCATGACGAAGTTGGAGTAATGCAGCGCTTTCTCTTGCACAAGCGGCGAATCTTGAGTTGCAACAAATCCCGTAGAAGTAGAAAGCTCCGGCGGGATTACACCAGCGTTCGCTGCTTGGCGGCGGCGGCGACGTGGGTTCAAAATCACGAGGAGTGCGGCGAGGAGACAGATCGCGAGACCGCCAATGCCTCCGATGATTCCTCCGAGGATAGCGTCATGATTGTGACGGGAGTCATGGTCGCTGGGGACCGGCTGGTGACCTGCAGAAGACGTCGGAATGGTGGGGAGCGCGTTGCCGATGTCCATAGAAGAAGTAACATCCCTGGGAGCAAAGAGTCGGTGACCGTGAAAACCACAAGTCAACTGAGTAGAGCAACCTACGCAGGCACACTGGTTATGGATCCGAAAGTCGGAGTCATAGGAGGTGTCGTGTTATCCGGCAGCGAAAGGGCGCTGACGCTGGCAGAAGAAGTATCATCTCTGAGGGCAGGCTCAGTATAGTGTCTCTACAAGTACGAAATCAGTGAACGGCTCACGTATATATGGCATAATCGAATGCGACTGATCTGTTGTTGTCTGAGTATGGTAGAGTCACATTGACTACGTGCTTGCCGCGCTTCAGAGAGGCCGAAAAATCCAGAATGGTGTAGAAAGGTGGCGCTAACTCAGGAGCGTTGAGGTCGATAATGTTCACGAAACCGCTGTCCACCGTAATCGTGGCATTGGCCCTGGCAATAGGTATCTTCGCTGCCACTAGATAAACGTATACGGCCACTCCTGCAAGCGACATAAATGAGAAGCTTGACAAATACTGTCCGATCTTAAACTTACCAGTGAATTGAAAGGTAAATGATGCCGTGCCACTGCCCGTCGTGTCAGCAGCACCGGCCTGGTGGAAGGTCCCGTCTGTTGCATTATGTCATGAGCACCGAAATTTGCAGTTACGAGTCTGCGGTGAGCAACGTACTCATCAGACCATCTTGACTGGTTCCAAGAACCCACGGACCTGAATACGACACCTATTGACGATCAAATGTCTATCCAATGATACACCGGAAAACTCACTTGTAGTCCAGTCGCTGCATCTCCGTAAGTGTCATCAATGGTGCGATTGGTAGCCATACCCACACGAGGCGGAATCTATGCACGCGCGAGGCTGTCAGAGGTATTATCGATAGTTGGAGCTTGAAATGTTGCTCACAATTGACCTTGTCTTCATATAGGTGGGCCAAGCATCATCAGCATCTGCCAAGTGGCGTACCCGCAGTTCTCAAGTTGCTTCGATGTGATGTTTACATCGAACAATCTGTCAAGCTACATCAAAGGCAGCTCGCAAAGCTTGAACAGAATGCAGACTTCGCATGCAAGTTTGTTTTCGTCGGATGCTGCAAGAAGAAACCTTGTCAGACGAGCGGCGGAGAAATGTGATGATCGACTACCTGCAAGATACCTTGTCCACTGATACTTATGTGAATTTTTCGTACCAGAAATCAAGCCGTCATCTTCATCGCTGGATATCGAATCCTCCGCACAGCATACCTCTCTGTCCGCTGAGAGATGAGAATAGTCATGAAGGCGAGGTTACGAAGTCTCGCGTCCACGATCGACCTCTTTATGTGCATCACGTGCGTGACCCAATTAGGAGGGCAGAACGCGTCTGTGCGCCAAAACGCGTCTTGTTCTCGTCCGTCGCGCCATGGCTCCGAAAGCTTCCTCGTCTCTCCTCCCGCCTCTGTTCGAACAAGGCAGCACCGAAGAATTCAAGGCGTCAGGACGTACCTTAGCAGTGGCAGCGTCGCCGCGTGATGGTTCGATAGCGGTTTACCCGACGAACAATGTGAGGACAGGCCTTTGCACTGATGAACTTCTGCTGATTGTATTGTCCGGAAGAAAGCTCCCCAGTTTATGAAAGCAGGATATCCGAAGAAGCAGCCTATATATTTTGTAGCAGAACATCTTGCACCTGATGCTGAACGGAGAACAGTATGCACTTCCAAGCATTAATGAGATGCTCATGTGCTGAGACCTTCTCAGTTTCTGTCGGACACGTCCGTTATTTTCAATGTTGTGCAGAATTTGGTGAAGACTGCTCGGGCGAGGAAGATCACTCTGTATGTCCCATGTCACTCTCCCCGTCCTCACGACTTACGTTTCGACTTTCAGATTTGACAATGGAGAGACACTGGGAGCACTGAGGAAGTTGGCACAAGACTACGTGAATTTCTGCAAAGAGTGCTGGATATACGCTGCAGTGAGTCTCTTGTCTCGTTTTATACGTCTCCGATGCAAACTCAGACTACAGGAAAACAAAACCGCCGATACCCTACAATTTTCCGACGACCATTACCGGCAACTGCATACCTGTCTCTCGCTTTTTACTGTTCTGTATGTACCGGAACCCGGCTTAGAAGGTGCTCCTGCTGGGGAAGATCTTCTGGATTGGCTCAACACGCATTTTGTGGAGCCCTCAACGGACGAGGGGAAGCATCTGGCGACGTTGGACAAGCCATGGGAAGACGAATCTTACTGGTCGTATCTAGCCCGGTAAGTGTCCACGAAAGTGCTGCATACAAATTCAGTGTATTCATCCCCCCTCTTTCTAGAGCGACTCTCCGAGGGCTCTCAAAAGCATCTGCATTCTTCCTTGAGACTCTCTCCAAACATCCCTCGCCCTACCTTCAAGACCTCTCCCGAGCTCTCATCCCGATCCTCTCCAACCACCCACGCTTCAGCCAATTCTCATCAGAACGTGACTTTGCGATCAACTCAAGACGATGGCGAGATAAAGTGAAGACACTGCGCGTTGAATTGGACCGCGTACCGGAGGATTCGCGGGAAGACGGGTTCGATAACTGGTGGGCTTGGTTCAGCGACATCGTGGGCGTCCTGGAGGGACGGGCGGAGGTCGTGAAGAGGGTGTGCACGGACCTTGGAGGTGATTGGAAGGAAGTCTGCGTGGCGTGGACGATGTTTGTGGATCCCAGACTGCGACGACAGGATCTCCCGTGCGTGTGGCTATTGCATCGTTTAGTCGTTTTTAGCTGAAGTGAATTCCCAGAGACATTGTGGTGGACATACTGGACGACCTTCCACCAGATCCGACAAACCAAGAAGACGTCATACATTCTTCTCTTTTCCTTGGGAAACCCGTTCAGGCATTAAGCCAGGCCGCTCAACTGGATGTATGGCTCTCTGCTCATTTGGCAGACATGATGGAAGCTCTCGAGCTGATCGAAGCGACGCCCACCGACGAGTGCGTGGTATTCCTGCTCCGCTCCCCTCGATTACTGATCATCCTGAACAGCTCCGACATCTCCCTCCGCAACCTGTACATCATCCAATTCGCCGAATACCTCCACTCTGACCTCAACCTTTGGCGTCACACTGTCGATTACCTTTGCACATGTGGCGATATCGGTATGAAGATGGCAGACGAGGTCTTGGTGCGCGTGCCACTCCGTTTGCAGAGTCCTAAGGACTCGACAGCAGCGAGCGAGGAGAGTGCGAGGATACGAGCAGGTGATCTAGCGGGCGTGTTGAAGGAAGTGAACGCGTCGTGCTTTGACCATGGAAGAGAGGAGGTTAGAAGAATGGTGTGCAAAGTACGTTTCGTGACACTTCATGACGTCGTCACAGGGCTGACTGCAGACTACATGATAAGATAGCTGCGCAGGCCTTTACGAGGGAGAAGGAATACGGTCTTGCCCTCTCGTACTGCGCGTCTGCAGAAGATTGGCCAGGGCTTGGACGTATCGTTGACCGTGTTTTGAATGAATACGTTTCCCAAGGTAAGCATCCAGACTTTCTATTTCGACTACCGTGCTGAACCCTTCCATCAGGTCCATCCAATTTCGCTCGATCCGTCGCCAACATAGCTCCTTCTCTGCACGCCCTGCGAGCTCAGTCTAAGTCAGGCTTGAACGGCGTGTTCATCTACCGCCTCATCTTCGCCGTCCGTTTCGCCGAGTTCCATCAACGGAAAGTGAACCAGGAGTACATGGACGCAGCAGGCGATGTTGTGGCGATGTTGAAGGAAGAAGTGGCGCCGCGCGCGTGGTGGGCGGTCGTGTTGTGTGATGCTGTAGATTTGCTGCAAAACCGTGCGTCACTCTTCTTTTGTTCTACTTCGAGAGAATGACTGATGTGCGGTGATGTATAGATGAGATCATGCCGTTCACGACTTCAGAAGCCACTCTGCTCCTTCACAAACTCGAGGAGGTTGTGTCCCGTTCGTCGTATGGAGCGGGCAAAGACTACCTCGCAGTTCTCGCACAGTGCACCAAGAACGGAGACGAGAAGTTTGCGTTGCAGCAACTGCAGAGCGTGCGACTCGCTCTTGCCAAGTACTATGCAAGGTGTGCAGTGATGAACGTCGGCGGGAAGACGACGGTAGCGGGTATGCTGAATATGTGAGGGCCCTCGATGTTGTGCCTGTGTAGCCACTTGCTGTTTGATACCATGTTTTCATGATTATGACATTGTGAAAGAGAAAAGCGCGCGAGATCGAAAGAAAGCAAAGTAAAACATGAGCAGAACAGAAAGAACGCTACAAACGTCCGTGATAGTACGAGTAAGCTTACAGACAGTGCATGTGGTGAATGGCGAAAGAGCAAGTAAAAAATCAAAGGACCATTCCAGGTGATAGTCCCGAAGACAAAAACAAGAGTTTGAGTGATCGAATACTCAAGAAGACGAAGGCGATCCAGGTATAGGTGGCAAAGGCGACTCATCCAGCGATGCCGAACTTGTCGAGGGAGACATTCCTCCGGGTGTTCCGCTGAACATGGCTTTCAACGTCGAATCGTTCCTCTTCTGCCTCACTCTCTCCACCTCGTCAGCTCCGCCAGTCATCTTGAGTTTCTTGCCCTCCACGAAGCCAGCCAGCTCAGCCTGGAACTCATCCGACCGCCCCGCCAGCTCCTTCTCCCTCTGCTTCTCATTCGCTGCAATAGCCTTCATCCGCCTCTCCGCGTCGATGGTGGCCGTCCGGATCTCCATCATCACGTTGCTGATCCCGCCGCTGCCCTCGTCGACAGGTGGAGGCTTGAACCCACGTCCAGTGCGAACGGCCTTCCCAGAACCTGTACCGCGCAGCGAGATGACCTTCTCCACATGCCCATATACCTCCAGCACCGCCTTGTGATCTTCCAGCAGATCCGTCAGGAACTCCTCTTGGTGGCTCAGGAACTGCTGCTCCTCGACGATGTTCTGCAACTCTTCCTCCCACGTCTTCTTCCACATCGGCTTGACCGTCTGGATATGGTCCTTCAAGCTCTGCAGCTCCGCAGACACGCTCTCGATGTCTCCCCGGATCTGTTTCAGAACTTGCGGCCGAGGTGACACGTTCCGCTTCAACACGTCCTCCTTGATGCTCTCCACGGTATCTTGCAATTCCTCCATCTTCGTCAGCACGTTCTGACTGCGCGAATCCAGCTTCGTTTTCCCGTCGTCGATGTACGCTCTTGCTCCGCCGACCTTGTTCGTCGCCAGCTGCCGTACATTCTGCGTCTGCGTCCGCAGTGAACCCAAGGACTCCTTCGTCGTCTTCATGAACTCCGTGTACAGCTGCCGCATGATGCCAAGATCCCGTCTGAGGTTCTGCACTTCGTCAAACTGATTCTTCAGATCGTTCACGATCCGTGAGGAGGACTCCGTCATGACTGACATGCCCGTCATCTGTGGCTGAATGGACGCGCCTGTCATTTGCGAGATAATTGGTTCGCTGCGTGTCGGTGTTGGCTGGTTGTCCTCCTCGCGATCGGGAATGAGTCGAGAAAGGGTGCGTGCAGCTTGTCGGAAGGACCGGTCGGAGGGGCGGTTGGGTGCGGGTGTGCTTTCGGCGAGGGGTTGTCCTAGAGAGAAAGGAGGAGCGACAAGGGATGCGCGACGACTGCTTGACACCATTGAACGCAAGTCTTTGATGTCTTGGGACAGAGAAGATATCTGGGTATCGATGTGCTGCTTAATCTGATCGAGAGCTGTACGAGGCGAGAGTCAATGTCAGAGATACGAGCAAGTAGTTCATTGACGCACGTTCAATGTTCAGCGACAAGAGGCACTTGTCGTGAACCTCGTCTATATCTTCCAGCTCGTACTGCACTCCACTTGACGGATCTCGGATGTAGATGGCCGGGAAGTTATCCTTGCCGGGCGAGTATGAGAACTTGTCCAAGAAGAGCATTCGTAGCGTCGAGAACGTCAATCCAGGCTCCAATGTGATCTTCTTAACTTCCCTTCCCACTTGCAAAAAGACTGTGAGAGTGGTCGAGCTGGTCTCAGCGGACGTTTCGGGAGCAGAAGGCCCCGGGGGAGGTACAGGTGGACTTGCTGTCGGTGCTTGGGCACGGGGAGCTTTGAATGGAGAGGCATCTCTGGAGGGTAATGGTGGTACGGGAGGTGGTTCATCGTCTTCGGTTATAGGTGAAGGATTCCGTGTTCTGTGTCTTGTCCCTCTCTTCTGCGGCGACGGCGACCGCTCGTCCTCCTCGTCCAAAGTGGCCAAATCTCCTGGCGTCAACGCTCCCGACGCAGCGATGGACAACCTCGACCCATGATTCCCGCTCGTCATCCTCTCCCTGATAGATCCGCCCGTCATCTTGGAGATGTTGTACGTAGAGAAGCGTTTAGATGCTCTACGTTCGAGAACATCGCTCTTCTTCAGTGCCGCCAGCGAACTCTGAACTGCAGGAGCGGCATCGGGTTCGAGGGATGATGGGGGGATGCGAGCCATGGGTGTCTCTTCGCTAGGTGTTTGAGGTGTGGAAACATCGTCGACGACGACAGAAGGACCATTCGGTGGAGGAGGGGAAGCAGTCGAGAGGATGGGTTTGTCGGACAATGAGAATCGAGGAACATGGCTGGGTACCGGTGCGTAAACAGATGGAGGACGTGGTAGCGGTACAGTCTCCTGCTGAGGCGTCGATGATTGTGATGAAGGCGGTAGGTCTGCTGCGGGCTGGACGGGCGTCGAGCCTGTTCTTGCTGGGACACCATTGGCGGCGACGGCAGCAGCAGATCTTGTTCGCCCTGGTGTCGACGACCGAGTTGGTACAGGTTCTTCTCCTTGCGCTTGCATGACGAACCCTCCCACAAACTGCTCTGACCCGTTTGTCGGTGGCCGTGAACTCGACACGCTCTCCTTCCTGCTCTTTGCCGACGACGCACTCCGCCTCGACAAGCTCTCTGAGCTATCCCCAGCACTTTTCGACGGCCTCCTCCCTCCACCACTCGATGTACTCTCGTGCCTTGAAGATGTTCGACTTTCGGGTCGATCTGGGTTGCTGGAACTAGAGCTGGTATGCCGATGTTCGGATACGAGTCGCCGATAGATAGACTGCTTGCCCCGCAGGCCTTGCAGTAGTTTGGTGATAATCTTGCGTACGTCTGGGAGGAAGATTTCGAGGTTTTCTGGTGTGGCATCTTCAGCAAGGCATTGCTCCAGGACCCCGCGCAGATCGTCCGGTACTGATAGCAGCTCACTGAAGAAGCAATCATAAGGCGTTCGATAAACGACTCACACAAGGACAGAACTCACGTCATATCGATATTGAACGAAGCAAAAGCAGCCACCGCCGCATTGAAATCGTTGCCCAACCTCACATATACGTCGCTGACATGCGTCTCCGAGGCCTTCTGCTGACTCCATAGTGTCAACGACTCCAGCAGTTGTTTGATGGCGACAAGCAGACGGGTGACCGCGGATTCGACTGCTGGCTTCTTGAAAGAAGATGTTCGTGAAGAAAAACGAGCGAAAAGGTATGGGCAAGACGTACATTTCCGTTGGGACTCCCGCCATTTGAACGGGTCGAGGAGCGGTCGCTTCTTGCAGACGACGACGAGGCTTGATTGTCCCGACGCGATGAGTTGGATGCGGACGACCTGACGCTGCCTGACATGGCGGTGAGACGTCGAGGAGGATGTCGAGGATGTCGAGGACGAAAGTTAGAGACAAAAGCGACGCGGCTTGGCGGAACCGCCTCGGGTGTTTATCGCTGTTTGCCATCTCATCCGTTTCGCTTGACTCTCGCATTCTTTTCCGATATCAAATCTGATTGCTGTGTACTAGAAAAGCTCGTAGCAGATCCCAGAAGTACGGAAATTCAGTCTTATCATTGTTAGAATACAACTTGAGAGTATAAGGACTCGTATGATACAGCTAGGATGTGCTACAGAGCAATAGGGATGCAGTCAGAAAGATAAAAGGTAAGACATGACGACTGCCTGAATTCGCAGGTTATCATTCAGTACGGGCATTCCAACGTGACGGACTTGATGGTAGCAGTCATCCTCGACGGTGTTGAGTCCCAGTCAATAGGACCACGCGCCCACTCCGAAGTGCCAACAGGGTTACTGGCATCCCAGATGCCTAGCTGAACCCGTAATGCATGCGTTGGGTAGTGATATACACCATTGACACGGGTTTCACCTATGCGCGGAAGGCAGGAGATACAGAATACATCAGCACGGTGACGTGAGTATGATGATCAGGCACCGCAACGTACTCTGTTCCAGCGTTCTCACTTCCTCCCCGTCCAAGCTCCAGATGATACGCTCTTCGTTCCAGTCTATGGTATAGTTGTGTGCCTTGGATATCGTCGATTTCTTGGGGTACCTCTCGATCTCGCTGAGGACACCGTACAAAGGTTCTTTATCTTTTGCGTTCATAGTGAACACGTTAGACTGCCAGTGTGACGGGTCGCCTCCGAGCAGCTCGATGTCAATTTCGTCGTGACTATCTTGTGTAGCTGTGAATGATGGAGAGTTGTGGATCATTGATCATCGTAAGACAAACGCGGTGAACATACCGATCAAAATCGCAGCTGTAACGGAACCGGCGACCTCAGGTGCCATGACCTCCATGGTAACTCGCCCATGACTACACAGAGAAGGTTTTGTTCAGAAACGGTAAGACGAACACTGGAGTGATACGACTCACAGAAATGCAAAAGTCGAATTCACCGTCGCACCTTCCGCCACCACGTCGTTGACCCCGCCCTTCGTCTTCACATGAGCTTTCGGCCTGTCCATATACAGTTCCAATCCCCCATCTCCCGCAGAATATGAGCCAGACGGGCTGACAGGAATGAAAGGAGGACTGTGAAAGAGACTTGGCGTGTTGACGTCGCTAGCGGCCAGCGTGCTGCGAAACGGCTTGCAGAAGGACGCCGGACTCGCGCTGCGAGTGGCTATTGCGACGATGTTGAGAGGATGAAGAAAAATAAGAGACAGTGCGATCAAGACAAAGAATGAGGTGGAAGAGGTCCGCGACATGGTGGTATCGGTGCAAGCTGGAAACGGGATGAACGAGAGCAACAGAAGCATTGGGAACCGAAGTTGGTTCGAAGGAAACGCGATCGATCACGTGCAGGTCACGTGGCGCATCCCATTGACAAGCCGCGCAAACCAAGTCGCAACTGCCCGAGATTGACCTGGAAGAGAAGCAAGAGTAGTTCAGAGCCGGTCGGTCATCTCGCCATAAGACATTTGATTCCTTGGCTAGAGGAATTGCAAGCTTGAGATCGCCGATGCGCTCTTTGGGTGCCTGCACATGCCGCATTAGCAGCGAGCAGAGCCGATGAGTTCAGCCGCTTCCGGTGCACCTCGCACCTGCCACCATGCAGCATCATGAAGAGCCCGCATGAGTTGCTACGAGACTGGTGACGTCTTGAGTCCCGCGGATCTGACTACCACTGTAAGTGAACTGGCAAAATAGTCCGAAAGATAAAAACCACAGACCGACAGAAAGCTGCTTCATGTACTTCGCAGTGCTTTTGCTGCTGAAGACTAGACCTGGAGGCTTCTAATCAGCGCACTGTTAACAACTGATGAAAGATTGACTTACTAGAGGGATCAAGCCTTGATCGATATAGGGGAGGAAGCACTCGTCGTTGACGTGTATGGGGCGTACGCCATTCGGGCTGCGACGTAATTTGTGAGGGGACGACTGTGAAATCAACCTCAATCTCGCTTATATATCGACCTGCGACGAACAGCTTTGCATTGATATGCGGTGTTTTGCAGTCTTCTTGAGATGTGGCAAAGCCAAGTCGCTTTTAGAACACTGTTGCACAGAAAATGAGAGGGGTGTGAAATTACTGTCGGTGGTAAGGCGCTATAGAGTGATGGTGTATGCTAAGTATCTAAAGAATGAAGAGCAGTGATGGCATGAGATAGCAATAACAGCAAAGAAACAACACGCCTTGTCAGACTCTACGCGTAGCTGAACTGCCCAGTTGTCGACCTCGAATCGAGGTCTTCATCCCCCCACTCGCCAAACTCCCAACCGTCCTTCGTATTCCGGTTCAGGTCGGGTGTCTCGAACAGCCTCTTCTTCCACTCGCCCAGCTCCCTCTCCGTCTGCATGTCCTCCGGCTCCTCCGCCCGCGACGCATCCACGACCTCCCGCCCATGCTGGATGAACAGGTCATTGTTGACAGAGGCGAGAACTTTGTCGATGACCTGGAGCATGTCCCATACCTCGCTGCCCTCCATGTTCCTCTGCTCCCGCCACAACTCTCGGCCACCACACTCCCTGCGGACAATCTCGCACAGCGCCTTGGTCTTGGAGTCCATCTTGACCGCATTCGTCTTCATCTCCTCCAGCGCGTCCACCACACCCGAAAGGTCGCGGAAGCACTTCCACCGCGTCTCGATCAGCTCGTTGTATGCTCCTGTCGTGCATCCAAAGACGAAAGAAGGTACAGAGAGGTGCCGTGCGTGATTGAAAATGGACAATGCGAGGTGGGGGTCGCCGTATTTGTCTCGGAACGTACGCATGAGAAGGGAGATGAGGAGAGGGTAAGAGAGGGGTTGTAGGTGAATGGCATCCGTGGACGAAGACGACGCCGTAGGGTCCGCTGCTTTTCGTCTCGCTGCCTCTGCCGCTGCTGCCTGATACCGCTTCGACTCGTCAAACACCTCCCTCTGTGCCCACGCCAGCAGCTGATGATCCGACTCGCACAGGTTCATCTCTTCTTTCTTCCTATCAAACTCTTCGTCCGCCTCGCTCGCCCAATGCACGTTTTTAGAATGTCGCCGGAGTTGGCTGAGAAGGTCCACAGGGATATCGGTAGTCGTGCTGGCGGTCGCAGAGGACCCGGGCTTACGACGGGGCGTATTTTTGATGGCAGCGGCATTGAAGACACGACTGAACATATCATCGAAAGCCGACATCTCGCGGATAGTCATGCTTTGGCGACGGGGGACAGTGGGACCAGGGCCAAGGGAGCGAGGAGCCTGCCGAGCGGATCTGGTGGGTATGGAGGTCTTGAGGCCAAGAAAAGCAGAGTCCCAGTCGGCATTGGAGGAGAAAAGAGAATTGTCGCTGCATACAGATTGTTAAAGACAAAGGTCGTGTCGTGTGACGAGAGCAAACTCACGAAAGACCTAGGGATTGCGGTTCCAGCGAATATGACCGAACCTGTCCGGACACGGGATGCCTTCGCTCAGCGGAAGTAGACGAGGATGCAATGGACCTTCTCCCAGCAATGCTCGCAGAAATCCGTGCATTTTGTGACTGTGAAGAGCTGGCAACGGCTGCTCGTACGACATGTTAGAGTAAGGAGATTGTACGGCCAAGAACGACGTACTAGCAAGAGGAGCCCGAGAAGAGGAGGCAAGGGCTTTTTTGGCAAACATGGCAAGGAGCGTGGGCAGACGAGAAGGCGAAGAGCAAGAAAGCGATACCGTCGAGAGCGACGTCAACGGGACACTCGTCGTCGTCGTCGGTGACAGCGAGCTTAATGAGCGATCAAGTCCCTACATGAAATGTTTACATAATATAACTCTGCCACAACTAGGAGTTAAATTTACCACGCAAGACTAAACGCAGTTATCATGGCGCCCAAAGCCCCATAGAGCAAACTCTGCAAGACTCTGCAATGACATCGTCCGGTCGTACGTCTACGGTCTATCAGTACACAAGATCTCAAAACGGAGGTCGATATCAAGAAACAACGAGGCATGAGGCAGAGAGCCACGACAACTAATCGCTGAAACTCTGCCGGACAACGTCTAACATCCTCTCCTCCTTCAAATAACAGTACGCCGTCTCAAACTCCTCGCGAACGAGCTCCAACTGCTCCCAAACGTTCGACCGCTCCTGCACGCCTTTCACCTTTGCCGGATCCCAGTCCACGAGGAAGCGAATCCGAGCATGACGCGGGATAATACGTGCGTCGATCGCTTCAGTGAGCACACTGGCGAGACTGGGATTCTTGACATTCTTGGCAGATGTAACAGACTTGACATCGTACACACGGACTGCGAAGGAAATGGTGCGGATGCCTGATAGTGGGTTGGCGAGGCTGGCAAGAAGGCTCTGTACTGCGAGAGGAGCAGGGTCGACGAAGGTGATATGTTGAAGATTCGTGTTGGAAGACAGATCGACAGTGTTCAGCATGTCTGGAGAACCAACGACGTGTCAGCAAATTATAAACGATCACAAGTTATATGTAGACGCACCAAGGTCTTCGTCGTAATGCCCGAACCGCCTCACGAAGCCCAGTCTTAGCTCTTCCAGGCTCGGCCCAAGCTTCTGAATGAACTGTTTTACGTGGAGGACATTCCGTTTGGAAACCTGGATATCGAGGGAACGAACGGTGTCTTCGCAGCCACTCTTGAGGAGGTAGTCGAGAAGATTTTCCTTGCCCATCGAGTGCGATGGGATATCATCGCAGTGCAAAACGAGGCGCAGTGGTTGCGGAGGGTGCATCAGCTGAACGTTCTCATCTCTTCCATTGAACAGCTCGATGAAGTCTACGATGCGCAGATTCATGAGAGAAGGGAAGGCGGAGATAACGCCCAACAGCTCTTCGGTGGAGAATCCGCATCGATCGAGGGAGAGTGTAGTCACGGAGGTGAAAGACGACAGCTTCCGGAACGACTCTGCTCGCCACTTCTCCTCGATAGACAGCATCTCCAGGGTTTCCAACCTCTTGAGTGCTTTCGGTAACGCTGACGCTAATTTCGTGTTGACCCAGGGGAAGTTGAGTTCGTACTTCCGGCCCCGTCTATCGAGGCGGAGAATGCGAACGCAGTCGTTGATCATGGGGGAGTCAATGACGACTCTTTCGAACTCGTCGAATTGGCCTTCAGTCTGTATGGTGACATCGCGATATAGATGGACTCGACTGGCAGCCAGCCAAGCTCGGCAGACAAGTGCTGCAAGTCTGAGGAGTTGCGGTCCATCTGGGAGCGTAGCAAATACGCTCATCATGTAGTCATCGATCTCTGGGGGGAGTAGGAGGCCATCGGGTGCCATATTATCGGGTGGGAGAGGAAGCGATACTGCTAGAGGAGCGATCGGGGGGAGATTCTGAGGATGTTCGCGGGACTGCAAGGGCCAACGTGAATGACGGTCAATGGGCTGGAGATGAGGAGAGCGATACGAGACTCACTGGAGAATGGACATGCTCTTTTGTAGACCAAAGTCGACCGATCGAAGGGAGCTTGTTGACCACAGACGAGACAAGATGCATGGCGATGGCTGCGAAAAGCTAGGGATGTACCTGCTTTAGCTTGCACTTAGAGCGCTGTCGCCACGAGGAGCGGAGAACTCTCGTGGCAAGCAAAGAATGGAAAGCATTCCTGATGCTGCGTTCGATGTAGATGTGAAAGGGGAGTCTTTCCCTCCAGGAAAATGCAAAAACAGTCTGTCGTGAAGTGTGTTCAGCACAAGTCAAGGATAGGTTCAGGAAAAGGAGCAGGATTATTTGCCGAGAAAAATGGTTGATCACTTGGCCACGTGGCGCTGTTGCATCTCAGATTTGAGCGCGGACTCGCGGTCTACATAACGTAGTACCACTCGATGACTACTACCACTCTTTTTGGGGTGTAATACTAACTCACTCTCTCGGCGGCATCTTGGATCAGAGCTGCTAGAGCGTCGTCAAAAATCTCAACTCGAAACCGTCTGACGAATAGGCAAGCACGAGTCAATCATTCCCTGACTACTCCAAGACGATCATGGGGGTACGGTTCAAATGATAGCTGTACTTAGCTCGAACACAATGGCTGACTCTACCTCTCATTCAGTACAACAGTGAAGGTGCAAACCAAAGGGACGATCTGACTACTCATTTGGAGTCGACGTACCAGGAAGTCGAGGATGCTATGACGCCTTCCGTGCTAGGGTCCTCGTCATTACTGTCACCAGACGCACCTGTGAGTGGTATCCGAGCATTCTGGCCAATTTGGTTGCTCATGTTCCGCACTATCTACCTTTTCTGTACCTCCAGTTTCTGCACAGCTTCAAATTTGACGCAGGGGATACACAAGCGGTGTGGCGCAAGCTCGCGCTCGCTGGCGCTGTCTGCGGCGCTGGCATTCTAGGCATCAACCGGTTCATCCGTATGCCTGTGAAGCGCATGTATGGACGAATTGGTGTGGGTGCTGCGTTTGTGGCTTCTGCCTACAGGGACATCGACCTCGCGAGCACCAACAATCTGTACAGAATACAACGACAAGACCCGCATCTCCGAGTAATCTGGAATTCCTACAAGGTATTCTCGGGAACCGTGACTTCAGTCGACCGATCTTTCGCCGACGTATATGAAGAGTATGGCTACGATGAGGAAGAGCGCAGGTTGAGAGGTCAGAATTTTCGCTACCCTTGTCCACTGCTGATATAGACTTGACATTTCCGACAGAGTCCGAAGGAATGAATGGTCTATGGATTCACAGATATTTCCGCGCTCTCGCTACCCACAGTTTGCGTGGTCACTTCGAAGCATACAATCTGTCTCTTGAAGATGCCCATCGTCTTACGGTGATTGTTTGTGGTTCTCTGCAGCACGTCAGGTCCGATGTACGTGGAAACGTGCTTTGCCGAATACGCATCTGATTGACATCGAACACGTAGGCGGCCTCATGGAAGGTCAGGCAGTATGGCTGTGTGGCAGCAGCTCTTGGCTTCCTGTCTCCTTGGAGTCTCCTTGTAGCCCCGATGTTCTTGGCCAGCGTCGGAAGTCTATGTATATGGATGCTCCTGGATCCTATACGATACAAGTACCTGGTCCACTGCGGTGCATCATTGGACGATGTGCCTCGAATCGCAGAGATGTTGAAACATCTCGTCGATCCTCAGAGACCAAACTACCCAGATGAGAAGCTGTCGAGAATGTTAATGGCGCGTATTGAAGAGCAGAAAGAAGAGCAGAAGAAGATGGAGCAGAGAGCCCAACAAGCAGAATTGGACGCGGAAAAGAAGTCGTCTGGTCCTAAGTAGTTCGCGGCTCTTCGTGTTCAGCGCACCGCAACAATGATACCCTACCCACTCCATATCCATCTGCATCATATGCTTGTCGTTCCATCGGAGTGCTTTGCAAGTGAAGTAAACACATTTACTATTTCCTCAAAATTGAGAGTCTTGAAGGTCGTGCCAAAAAGTTTAAAGAACAGAGTTGCGGATACACGGCAGTAGAGATCTGGTGTGTATATACTTCTTCGTGCCAACCAACGTGCGCCAGACCACTTCGTCCCACACCCATGCTCATTCCCAGCCCAATATGCCACTCCGCCACATACTCTCGTTAGGAACGACGTAGAATACTTATCATCCTCATCCTCGGCCCCATCCCGTTGTCGACCCACCATCATACCTACCCCACACTGCACATTGTTTAGCTTCTTTAGGCTTAAAATTTTACGCGTCGAGCGCGTCGACAATCATCATTTCACCGTCGCAGAGAAATACTTTTGGAACGCAGGAAAGGGGGTATGTAGTGGGCAGAATGGACAGCTCGGAGCACTGGTGGCGGAGTGTCGCGTGGTGTAACAAGCACGTGCGCTGTGACATCAGCGTTCGAATTTCTGTCGCCTGCGCTCGCTGAGCCTCGCTCCCGCCATCTTCTCCTTCCCTGGCGACATGGCTGCGACGCATTGCGGCCCTCTGAAAGTCGTCGCGACACACTGCACTGCACGACTCAAAATCACTACTCTCAATTGGACGTTGCCGGCCAACGCTCCAAATGCGCAATACTCCTACAATGGAAAGGAGCTTCTCCAACTCTTGTGAGTGCTTCACCATCCAAACGGCATTACTGAGGTCCTTCTTGACACCTTTGCGGTCCTCCAGACGTTCCACGGTCGTTTCACACGAATATTCTCAACGTCTCTGCCTTCCGCCCGAACTAGAAGATCTAATCATGAAGTGTCTTTCCGACGATCTGGCTGCTCTACGTTGCGCCTCTCTCACATGCCGATCTTGGCTAGCCGCTGCCCGCCCGTACATCTTCCGATATCCCAGAGTGCACAACGAGAAGACCATGCGACTGCTGCTATCTGCTCTTCGCTCCTCGCCGATGATCTCGAACTGCATCCGTGCCCTCCGCATCGGCAACCCCAAGGCCTCCGATCCTTTCATTCGGAACAACAGCGTCACGCAGTTTCTCTCTTTGCTGTCCGATCTTCAGAATCCCCTCAAAAATCTTCTTTCGCTGGACATGTTTGGTGTCGTTGAATCCTGGGATGCGAAAGTCGTCAAGAAAATGTCTACTGGTCTGTCTTCGGTCGCTAGCCTCTCTTTGGGACGATGCGGCGTTTCTCCTGACGAGCTCTGTGCCGTCCTCTGTGCCTTTCCCAATGTCCGCCACGTCAAGCTCGAATACTGCGCCACGGTCTTCAACGGACGCCTGAAACACGCTGCTCTGCCTACGCTCCACAGCCCTGCCCTTACGTCTTTGGAGGTCGACGACAAGAACACTCTCAAAGATGGCATGGAAGCTCTTCTGGATTGTCTTCTCGGGTCTCCATCAAGACACACGCTGCGTTCGGTCAAGTTGATGATTGGCGAGGAGAGCGTACAGTCAGTGGGAGAGTTTCTATGGGCGTTGGGAGAGCATTTGGAGAACCTGGAGCTCGGTTTTTGGCTGCACATCGATACCATCGTGCAACTGTGCTCCAGTGCGTCATTACATCGTGTCCCTACGCTCCCATTCTGACATCTCCATACGACGTGTTTGTAGAAGCCGTTCGTTACGTCGACCTCTCCCACAACACTGCTCTCCAAACTCTTACGCTCCATGACCCGTCTTTCCCGCTCACTCAAACTCTCCTCATGCAAGTCGCCGCCCCTCACCTAACGATGATCACCCTCCGCTGGGCTCCCAAAGCGTTCCTCTGCGCCAGTCGCGCACTGCTTGTGGGTGTGCTTAACGCGGAGAAGTTCAGGAAGGTGAAGTCCGTGCGGTGCGTGTATGATGGTGGATTTGACGAGGGCATGGAACCAAAGATGAGGAGAGTGTTCAAAGAGCTAGATGAGAAAGGCATTCTTAGCATTGCGCCTAGTGAGATACGATGATTGGCATGGCAGACAAGGGACGATGATGTTCGATATTCAGAGATTATCGTTGGTATCCTCGTCCGGCTTTTGACGGCAGTCGCGAACTAGAATGTATTCCACAGACTAATATCCTTAGTTCACATATATACATTTCTATCTTTCCCGATAAGTTATCATGCAGACTGCGTCCAGGGCGAAGAGTGTCAGAGCAAATCGCATGCACAGGCTCACATTCGAGTAGGGTATCGCGTTTTAACGGTATACTGTAAGTAGACACAAAGCAGCGTTGTCAATTAATCAGAGTCAGACGACTTTCTGTTCCGGTCCTTCGACTTCTCCCGCTCTATGTATTCCTTGACCAACTCTAGCTTTTCGGTCAACTCTTGAATCCTTTTGGCAACCCTTACGTCCGGATATATATGGGTTGGCTTGGAATCATCGAAGATATCGGCCAACATTGTCCCAATCCGTTCTTTGTCGTCCAGTGTTGCTCCGCAATGAACCATATATCTAAATCGGATCGGATCCAAGAGCATCCAGAACCCTAAGCTTGCGATGCTTGTCCAGAACATGGATGCAACAAGGAATTTCCAAGGAGACAGGAAGCCTAAGGCTGCTGCCACGCAGCCAAACTGCCTGGCCGCTACGGAGGCCGTCTAGAAGTACCAGATCAATGAGATTACGGGGAAGATTAACTGTGAATACATACCTCGTCACCTTCGTACTGTATACCACCAGCCATTATCACCGTCAGACGATGTGAGTCTTCGGGGGACAGGCCATATGCTTCGAAGAGGCCGCGGAACAGACTGACAGCGAGTGCCCGGAAACCCTCGCTGATCCATACACCTCTGAGTCCTTCAGCTTCTGTCAACAAGACGTCAGATATGTACAGGTTGGAGGATACAGCGAAACCCAAACTTCTTAGTCTGCGTTCATCCTGATTATAGCCGTGTTGTTCGTACATCTGAGCGAACTTCGGATCTTGTCCAATCTCCGACGTTTTTTTTCTTCGAGCCAACACTCTGCATTGCATATGCAGGTCCCACACCCGTCCGATATTTGAGTCTAGCTGCTGTTGTCTGTACAGTTTGTTTACGTCCGCGAGCTCGATATTCTTGTAGGCAAAGGCTGACCACGCGGCACCTACGCCAATCCGTCCATACATGCGCTTCGCAGGCATACGGACATACCGGTTAATTCCCAGTATGCCAACTCCGCAGACAGCCCCCGCTAGTGCGAGTCTGCCCCACACCTGCTCGGTATCGCCTGCGTCAAACTTGGAGCTTTTCAAAAACTGTGGGTGCAAAGTAATTGAACAATACGAAAGCATGAGCGACTAGTCACCACTCATAGTTCGAATGAATATAGAAACACCAACTCACAGATGCATCTGGAGACAGAGAGGGCTCTGGAGTGATGGTAGCCACGTCTGCGACTTCTTGATACGCTGACTCCAGGCGAGTGGCTGACACATATTCGTAGTCTGTATCCTTGCTGTCATGGCTGTCGACCTGGAATGGCCGCAAACGTCAGCTACGGATATTAAGTACTAGGTCGTCAGACGTACCTTCATCGTCGCGTACCAGCCTGGTCCGGGATGGAGATGAAGAACAATCGCTGCTATCAAGTCACGATCAAGACCGAGTATCTTCGTTCAATATGCTCGAACGTCAGCCTGAATTGACCTCCACTCGGAATACTGTGTACATGGTAGAGGTCGGAGACGTGTACCCACTGCCCAGTGCCAAAGCTGGGAGAACTTCACCGGCCCGGGGATGCCGAGTGGCGATCACGATTACTCGCTGACGGCAATCTCCGGTACAGCACAATGTCGCGATCACGAGACGAAAACTCTTCAAAACCCGGACGAGTGGCAACGTTGTGGCCTCTTTACCTCCAACTACCTTGTCGGTTTCGCACCACTCTATCTTTCGCTCTTCGACGCGTCTGAACAATCGCCCTCTACTCCATCATCTTTTCGTTAGGAACTAAACGACAGGTATGTGCCACTGGTATCATACTTAGCGACTGCCTGACTTTCATAACACGCAGCTCTGTACCGTATACGCTGGCTGCGCCGCTCACCATGACGACAAAGCTCCCTTCAGAACTCGACTACGAGATCCTTGGATATCTGGCGGATGATTTACCCTCCCTTGGCAATTGCTCTCTCGCAAGCCAGGCCTGGCTTGCCGCAGCACGACCATACAAGTTCCGAGAGGTCAAACTCTCATACAAACATCAGCTCATCAAACTTCTCGACGCGCTGAATGTGTGCCCAGGGCTCGGTGATCTCGTCAAATCCGTCACGATCGGCCGTCGCTTCATCCAGCGCGAAAATTCGCCCGCGTCGCCCTGGTCGCCCACGGAGCTCGTATCTTTTATAAACAGGCTCAATGTCGTGGCGGTCCCGAGTCAGCGTTATGTTATGGGGCCTGTGGAGGGTAGAGCCTACAATTCTGAATCTGCGGGAGATAAGAAGATTAGGAGGAAGCGCAGTAAAGTGGACATTTACGAAGGACGGCGCCAGGATCAAAACGGAGGGATGACGCAGCTAGTTTCCCAAGCATTTGCGCATTTCACGTCTCTGGAGAAGCTGTCGCTGGCTTCCTGCACCATTTCACCCGAGAATCTAACGAAGATTATCGGCATCGTATCGACACTTCGCCAACTCGATCTTCACGAATGCGTCGCCCTTGCCCCTCTGGAAGTAAACCCGAAGAATGTCGGCTCCTCTGGGAATGTCCTTGGCGATCTACGCAGGATCACAGTGCACCCTTCCTCAAATTACTACCTACCTCGCAGAGCTGACGTGTACGACGTGCTCGACTACCTCGCCGACGTCGACATGTTCCACAAAGCGGAGTCATTGCACCTGGAGATCACACACAAGAGATCTTTACGGAAGGCGCTATCGCTTGTCCGAAATCTCAAGCGAGCTCTCGTGGAGGTGAAGATTAGATTTGGATACGGCGACAGGGATGACGGTGCGTCTTGAAGCATTTAGAGATACGAACTTTTGCTAATAATAATACACTTGGTGCAGATGTGATCAAATATCTACAATCTATGACCCGTGCACTTTCCAAATGTTCTCGCCTTCGGCACCTCAGCCTTATCGACGACAGGGAGTTGACACGTCACTTCAATAGCAAGAGGGGCAACTTGCGATGGCTTAATCTCTACGACCTGTTGCGAGGCCTCTCATCTACATCGCTAGAGCATCTCGTCATACAAACCCCGCAAACGGTATCGAAGGCCACAGACTCGGATGAGGACTCCGACGTGACTTTCACCGAACGGCACGCACAATTGGTGACCATTCTGGCTACGCTGTCCTCTGGGCCACTTTCCACCGTCACCCACGTTGAGGTTATGTGCCGTGCGCCGCAGAAAGAGTCCATTGATTGGGGGCACCGGAAGATCATCTTGAAAGAAACTTACAAGAAGCTCCTCGCTGTAGGGCTCGTGCGGTTGGTCATGGACTGAGGACAATTGTAATCACTGTGTCGGTGTACGGGATACCACGAATCTCAGATCTAGAAGGATATAGCTGACGCTACAAGCGTTCTTTTGCTCGCGCTATGTATCAACAGTAGTACTCTCTGTTGTAAAGCTTTTACCATTGGGCTTCGGAATTCTCATTGCAGTGGCAAGTCAAGCAAGATGCTTTCCCACGCTCAAATTGAGCAAGATACAACCTGGACTCGGTGTGCCGCCTTTCCAACAGTCATCCCATCCAAACCTTGTCAAAGCACGTAGCGTTCAATCATGCGAGTGAGCTCGCGAAACAGTGTTTCTAGTCGGGCTCATCGGACAAGCAGCACGTACATGACACTGTACGTCGACTGAAAGGTACTCAGCAAGATGGCTAGACAGCGCCGGGGCACCTTGCATCGAGCAGACTGCATACACGGAGATCCGTTGAAGACGGGCTTTAGGACAGGTGAGATTGGTTCAAAACATCATAGGGACCTCGAAGGATATCTGAGGCAGCGATGGAGGACCGATCCAGGAGGGCACTGGAAAGAGGGATTCGTGAATGGATGGCCCACTGCTACGTGCGTACTTCCGTCCTTCTCGCCCTATCCTTCCACTAAACCAAGTGCATAGATATTGGATTGGTGTGGACGCGGTGGACGTTTAGATTGGACCCCGCCAGCAACGAAAGCGTCGCCCATGCATTCTGCTTGTCTCGGACGACTCGGACATTCTTCTTGTGTCGAATGACGGGGTCCAAAATCTGCACTAAGAGGTTTACTACTCGCACCGAAAACCAGTCGTTTGGTGGATGAGTACGTCCACTTCCAGTTTTGCAGCTGCTAAATCTCATTGATCACGCGTCGCAGGACATCTTACTTCGCACCTTCCACGCCAATATTGCATAGGACTCAGTATCGAGCTAAACAACACCGATGGGCGAGAATCCTGTTTTGGGCCGCCATGCGCTATAGCTGGTGCTCTGGGCTGTGGGTTGTCTCGACAATGTTTCTCTCCAATGTCAATGTCATCGTGAAGGAAAAACAGTGAGGCTGACGGGAGCGGTCCCTCCGTCTTCGGCTTGTTGCTTAGTAAGCTCCCATTTGGATCCGGCATCCATGGCACTCATTCATAGCACTGTACTTCACTCTCAATCCACTGTCCAGCTACAAGTCATCCGCCATGTTGAGAGATCGCATCACTGTACACCGCGATGTCAAGACAGACGCTCGAAAGAGGCTCATACGAGCTCACGAGAACGGAGGTCCCCCGAAGTTGTTGCCTGGATACACGCTCTGCGATGACAGATATCTCATCCTCGGGCTTGTCGGCTGCGGAACGACCTCGACAGTTTGGGTCGCGATGGAGAGGGAAGGAAGGTTCGTGGAAATTTTACCGTTAATTGACATATGGGTCCCTTACCTCTTTCCAGTCTGGTGGTTATCAAAATGTTCGCAGAAACGACGTGGCGCGAACTGGACATGCTTGAAGCAGCCTGGAAAGGCGGTTTCAGAACGCCGGGGTGCGAGCATGTATGCCACTTGCTCGAATGCTTTTTCACGCAAGAATCTAACGGAGGAACTCACATGACCTTTGTACTCCAACCCATGGCCGTCCATCTGGTTGATATCGGCAAAGCGTTCGAGGGCACTATACCCCTGTCTATCTTGAAGCGCGTCTGCAGACACACGCTCCTTGCGCTTGAGTACCTGCACGATTCTTGTGGACTCATTCATACAGGTTGAGTGATCTAGTTAGCGTCCTCTGACCAGCTTTTGACAATTATTCAGATATCAAGGGTGAAAGCATCTTCATGTCGGGTGAACCCCTGGCTTACGACGACACTCGCACCATTTCGCGGAATGAGCTGCAGACCTGTATTTTCACTCTCGGGGACCTCGGTAGTGGTGAGTGAGACATGAACGTGATCTGTGCACATCCGACTGACCTGTGTCCAGCTCAAGCTAAATCTAACGACAATCGCCCGCGATGGGTTCAACCCCTCGCATCTCGTTCTCCGGAGGTCATCCTTGGCACCTCGTACGATACGAAGATCGACATATGGAATCTCGCCTGCTTGGTAAATAGCACAGTTCAAGTTCAGAAACTCTCCTTGTCACTCAAGCGGTCCTCAGATTTACGAATTTGCCACTGGAGAACCGCTGTTTGACCCACCCGCTGACGGCGCTGTCGTCCACCTCGCACAGATAGAGAATCTTCTAGGCAGCTTTCCGAGTGCCTTGCTCGCTCGCTCTCAGGACACTGTCGAGTATTTCGACGCCGAGGGTGAGACCGCATATACGCTTTGTATCGCCATCGCACTCACGAAGTATGTCTCAGGTCGTGTAAGGGGACCAGCCTGCAAGCCAGTTCGGATATCCGACAGGCTCGAAAAGAGCAAGTCTGCTCCTGACGAAATCCACGTATTCACCGAGTTCTTGGGGTCAGCCTTGCAGGTTGATCCCAAGACCCGTTCGTCTGCCAGTATGCTACTTTCGCACCCTTGGTTAGCTGGCGTTCAGTAAAATTGAGACTTCAAGCAGATCATTACAGTACGTGATGTCGCCAGCGGTTTGCACCACCCTGGCTGTAAACGAACGTCCGAATTGCTGGGTTCAAAGTTATGATGCGTGACTCAACGTCTCGGGGATGGTGTGACGACTCCCTAGCCTCCGGGAGGTGCATTAGGCGTAGAGTATGCGTATATAACATCCAAGTCGAACTCCAGAGTATGCTTTGATCATTATTGGAGAAATGCATTACATAAGACAATGCGTTCAGGAATTGAACCACGGTGGTATCACAGAGCGAAGAGAGGGGATCATTGAAAAGTGGGCATCGTGTGCGGAAGCTTACTGAACACCGTCCAACCAAGAGTGCGACAAAAGTGTCGTGGCAGACGGTCGTGTCGTAGGATCAATTGTCAAGGCTAACTCTAGAAAGTCGGTGAACTCGTAGATTTCGCTGGGCGGGAGCTTGCTTCTCTTGAGCCTGTTTGATATTTGCGTCGGGTTTGACGCTGCTCTCCGTACACGACCTGAGAATATATACTGTCAGAATGATGGTGTACGCAAAGCATATATGCGGTCTCACCCTCGGCATCGAAATATTTGAGAGTGTCCTCAGAGCGAGCGAGCAAGGAGCTCGGGAAGCTTCCGAGCAAATTCTCAATCTGTGCGAGGTGAACGAGGTTACCCTCGGCGGGAGGGTCGAACAGCATTTCTCCAGTGGCGAACTCGTAGACCTGTTGACTTCATGAGTGACGACTAGAGTCTATAAACGTTTGCGTTACTCACCAAGCAGCCCAGATTCCATATGTCGACCTTCGTATCATACGCGGCGCCAAGAATGACCTCCGGAGAACGCAGTGCGCGCGGTTGAATCCTTCGCGAGCGGTCGTCGTCTGATAAAGCTTGAGCTAGACACGAATCAATTGGATGCCCATAGATCACGTTAATGCCTCACTCACCACTACCAAGGTCACCGAGAGTAAACATGCACGTCTGCAGATCGTTCCGAGAAAATGTGCGGGAGCGGTCGTAGGCCAGGGGTTCTCCAGCCACGAAGATGTTGTCGCCCTTGATATCTGAATGATTGTCAGAGGGGTAAACAGACAGTATAGAGGGGACTCAACCAGTATGAATCAGTCCGCAAGAGTCGTGCAAGTATTCGAGCGCAAGAAGCAAGTGTTTGCAGATACGCCTCAATATAGACAGGGGGATAGTGCCCTTCAACGCTTTGCATATATCGACTAGATGGACGGCCATCGGTTGGAGTACAAAGCACACGTAGATGCTTCCATTGAGACCTCGAAGACGGAAATGTTGGAGCATGCGACAAACATGATCGTATCCCCGCATACTGCTATCGCCCTTTTGAGCTGTCGTGAGCATGTCGACTTCATGGCACGAATTGTCCTGGAGAAGGAAGGTCGCGAGCGCTTTGACGACCACCAGGCTAGATAGCGAGTCAGTATTCAATACGACTGATGAAAAGCGCGTCACAGTAAGTCGCCACGGACCTTCCTGATTCTTTGTCTTGCGCGACCCAAACTGTCGAAGTAGCTCCGAAACCAACAAGACCGAGGACGACATATCTCCTATGGTAGAGGAGTGACCCAGGCAGCAAGTTCAGAAATTCGCCGTTCGAGTAAGCTCGAGTAAGCGACCGCTGAACTTTTTTCGTCAGGTCGCGGTGAACAGTGATGCGTTCTTTGGACATGATGGAAGTTTTGTTGCTCCGTTTGAAGAAACGAGACATGGTGAATGTGAATGTGGTGAACAGGAGGAACTCATCGGGCGTTCTGGTTGTAGTATACCTATGCTTACTAAGCGATCCGCCAAAAACGGACTGACCGCCGTCGGACCGGGTCACTGGCCGGTCATTGAAGCAACCATATTCAGTTACATTTTGAACCCAGCATGTTCCCTCAGCTGCTTGTGATAAACTTGCTGCCTCGGACTGTCGCAATGTGCACGGGTTTGATTTAGGCTGTGTGCGCTGCTTTTTGCTCAACTTCCCATGCTTCGTCTCAAGTTCACTCGGACCTGCCCTAAACTTTGGATACACTAATTCCCGTCAGTCCCATCACATGTTTATTGGTACACATTTTCGTTTTTATCGAATCCCATCAATTTAGCCTACCTTCCCGCGCCGCCGCCGCCCACTTCCCTAGTGCGAATCTAGGCGTGCTTCTTTATCAGGCGCCCATTGCGTCATTTTGTGGGACCAGTATACGACTCCGGAGAAGTCCGACGGAGTGTCCGGGGGCGCTTACCGGCCGAACGCCGCAGGGAGAATGATGGCGCGAAGTAATACTACTGTAATAGGACGCGTTTTTCAACGTCCCGACTCCCGCCTCCTCCGTGGCCAGTTGTTATTTCATGTGTTGTGTATCTGCATACTTGAGGCTTGTATGGAGGAAAAAATTGGGTGTTTTCACCCGCAGTTTGAGCACAGGAAACGCGTCGCACGGTCGAAATCAGCGTTCGCGACTTTTCTCGCACGAGCATCGCAGGCTGGCACCGACATTTTCTGCAAATCTAATCACATTATTTCCAGATCTTCCGACTCTCCGGCCATCTATATAGTTCCCAGCTTTTAGCGTACGAGACCCCGGCGTTTCCTAGTTGGGACCCAGTCCGGTAATCTCACCTCACCTCACCAGCTCTCTGCGCCGCCGTCCGCCCCTTCCAAGCGCTGTTTCCCGCCGCCCGCCCTCCCCGCCCTTCGGTGCGCTGGGTCCTCAGGTCACGCTGTCCCTCGTGTCCCGGGACACGCGGCATCCCTCCGGCGCTCTAAGCGCCGGTGTCCCATGGAGAAGAAGCTGTAATAACGAGATGCGAATCAGTCCGCTTTCTGTCATGACTATTCAAAAGACCGAGCTCTCTCGTCGCCTGTTGGACCATCGATGGGGTGTAGAGTACCGTGTGCCAGTGGGTCGAGGGATGTCGCTCTAGAAGTGAACGGCGAAGACGCCACAAGGACAAACTTTCTAGGGTGCCAATCCGACCTATTGTTCTTGGCGTAAGTCGGCATAGTCACGAAGTCTTCTCGTCTCTTCTCTTCTCTTTTTCGCCAGACCACTGCAATTATTTATGCAAACAGCTGTAATGCGCAACATGGACGTTGGAACAAGAACGTTCGGACACCGCCGGCGTTTCTGCGTCGTTGCATTTCAGTTGACTTCGAGAGTGAGAAGTCGACCAAGTTTTAGCTTCTGAGATGGAAAAGCAGCAGATCGCCGCCTAAGCTGTCGATCGTCTCCCCGATGATCAATCCCACCCCGCCCTCAATCCCCTGCGCCCAGCCCCGTTTTCACGAAGTCTTCTGTTTCTTCTCTTCTCTTTCTCGCGGCGGCACTGTCATTATTATTGCAAACAGCTGTAAGAACCACTGCTGGGAATTACTGAGTATTCGGCAGCACAAAAGAGGCGAATCAACCGTTACTTAAGCCCGCTGCTTCAAGTTCACGGTCGCACCTCGGGTCTACCGTCTCTCAGAGTCTCTCTCTCGCTCCTCTCACTCTCTCTCATCTTCCTCTCACTACTCTCTGCCTTCGCTTTCATGGCTAATGCCCCGCCCGCAGGCTCAACAGAGACCATTCAAGCTCATGACATAGAATTTGGGCCGGTGTACGCCAACTCCCCGGAGCAAAAAGCTCACGCCATCGCCCGCATCAAGAAGTTCTTTCGAGAGCAAAACTCATCGTGGCGCAGAGTCTTTCGGTCCGCCACAGCTAGGTGAGTATCTCCCTATCTTTGGGTGGCGTGACATTATGCTGACGATACACCCAGACCGACAGGATTCCATAAAAGTACCGACACGAACCCACACATGACTATAGATTTCTGGTCGGAAGATGGTCAGAGAGATACCCGACACGTCTATGACCATGACTAAAGAGCCTCGGTGAGCACTAGTAGCATTCAGGTGAACGCTTTATTGTGGCTGATCCGAGTCGACCTTAAGCTTCAGCAGCTGTCTCCGATGCCACCAACGGTCGTATCAATGCACCTCCTAGGCTTTACCTTCGTCATCCTTTTCGTTGCCTTCAGCGGTCTTCTTTCGCCAGTACCAGCTTGTTCGTTGTACTGTGTAAAGTCCTGTCTCTCCGGATCTATTTAGACTGCGATTCGGAATTCCTTGAGCCCTCGACGCTTGTCTGTTGCCTGAGAGCTCGCGCTGATCGTCTGATCGTGTCAAGTGTCTTCGCTGGCTGCGTCACCGGTGTTCGATTGAGCGAGGATAATAGAGGTAATAGAGACAACCTGCGGAAGAGATACTTGTTAAGTCCGTCGCACTTTCACTGTTCTAACGCGCCTACAGACTATCATGTCCGCACTACTGACATAAATGTGATATCTTGCGTATGCGACTTCGGGTGAAAGCCAATGCCTCGGCTATGCACGTTCGTATATCCTTTACGATTTTCGTAATTGAATTTGGAGGACGAAGCAGCTGCTACAGGACCTCATGACCGTCTCTCAACTTGTGTCTGTCTACGATTTCGTTCATAGATAACAGTGCGGTCTGAAATGACTTCTTGCTATCATCGACTGGGATCAACAATGCAAAAAGCCTCGCAGTCACCGACACTTACAAGATTCACTGCGACACTTCTGGCCAGCGTCTAGAGGCGCGGTCGCAAAGACAATGGTAATTGAAAACCTCACGTAGACGGCCTCATATCCGCTACAGACTTGTCTCCCAGGGCAGACCAATACAGTGACCAAGAGACGAGTCGCGGGTCACTTTGTAGACGCCGACGCTGCAATGAGACAGTCCGTACTTAGAATGTCTGGGCTCAATTACTATTCACTGCGGACCAGGAGCTTGAAGACGGTAGACGGAAGACCCCGCGTTCACCCATGACCCGTCCTCGCAGATCAGTTTACGATGGAAGAAAGGAATCGACACCTCGACAACAGTTTGTCTTACTTTAGAATCTCCTCGTTTGAAGGAGAGAACTTTCGAGATCGAGATGCTGCACCTTGGCGCAAAAACGTAGTAGTCATGCGCGAGATGCACTTTAGGAACCAGGCTCCTACCCACCCTACCTTGCGGCTTCGTTCAAAAT
>RWJN01000293.1:0-42680 GCA_004332605.1 Steccherinum ochraceum
AGCAGCTCAAGTCTTCCCTCAAATCAAGCTCGTCCAGCCCCAACATCCCCGACATGCTCCGCACGAAGCACTTGCGGGCGCAGAGCGCGCCCTCGACGCCGAACGTGCACAAGAACGTGCATTTCGACGAGAACGGGCTGGAGAGCGTCAGGCTGTTCAACCGTACGGGCAAGCCTTCGAGTGTGAGTAAGCCCCCGGGGGACGAGACGGAGACGGAGACAGAGGCGGAGACCTCGAATGCGGAGCGTGGAATTAGCTCGTTCCCGTTCCCCTCGCTGTCGTCGTCGTCCCTCGGCCTGTCCATGCCGTCCTCCGCGTCTTCGCAGAACATCGTCCACGAGATCGACACCGCGCCGCATATGACCTCGAGCATCCCCTCCCCCTCGCCCTCGCCCCCGCCTCAAGCCAACGTCCACCTGGAGACGGTGACGCTCCCGCGCACGCGCCCGCCCACTTTGCGGGGCACGGTGCTGGTGCGGAACCTGGCGTTCGAGAAGAACGTCGCGGTCAGGTTTACGTTGGACGAGTGGCAGACGACGAGCGAGGTGGCGTGCAAGCATGCATGTGGTGAGCTTGCCGGGCTTGCCGCCGCCGTTCCCGAAACAGCATGAGAAGAGGGAGGAGGGGGTGGATAGTGTGGCGGGGAGGATCGTGAGTGGGCGGGCGGTGGAGGAGGAGAGTGTGGCGTCGTGGGATCGATTCAGGTAAGTTTTTCGTACTGTCTCGATTGCTTAAGTTGTGGTGGCTGATTGTACACGTTCTCCTCGGTAGCTTTACGATCCGTCTGGAGGACTACGAGACGAAGCTCTCCGACCGCACGCTCTGGCTCGTGGCGCGGTTCAACTGCCCCACAGGCGAGTGGTGGGACAACAACAGCGCCGCCAACTACCGCATCGGGTTCCGCAAAGCCCTCGCCACGCCCTCGCTCTCCCCGCTCTCCACGCCCGTCCCCGCATCCATCTCCGCCGCCGCCAACAAGGACAAAGAAAGTCGTGGGGTGGTGATCCCATCGCTGGCGACGCTGCCCGCGCAACAGTGGCTGTCGCCCGTGTCCGCATCCCAGCAGCGCACGTTCAACGCGCCGAGTTCGATGCGCTTCACGCCGACGACGGGGACGCTTGCTGGTATCCCGGTGGTGTCGAGTGGCAAGGGGTCGTTGGCCCCACCTGTGTTGTTGCGCAGTATGTCTTCGCCCTATCCTCCCTCGCCTTCGTTCGGCGTTGGTATGCACAACAACAACAATCGCCCACCATCTCCCTCGCCCCTGGCCATCCACCCTCCACAGCATACACCACGTCCTACAAGCCCCACAGCGCGTGAAACCGCCGCCCAGACGAGCTCGTACATCCGGAAGAGGCTGAGTCTGTCGAACTACGTCGCACCGGGGAATTCGCCTACGGAGGAGCGTAAGGATCTGAACAGTGAAGGTTCGAGTGAGGGTGCTGGTGTGGGGGTGTTGGAGAAGCAGCAGATGGCTGCGAAGGAGGTGAGGGGGCTGGTTACGCCGCCGACGACCCCGCCGGGGACGGTGAGGATGCGCATTGGGGTGTTGCCGCCGACGCCGAGTCCGCCGTTGCCGCATGAGGGTCGGCCGCCTTCGAGGAGGGCGAGCCCGCCTCCACCGGTGCCTGCTGATGAGAACGATGAGGAGATTGGGGAGATTCCCAGTGAGCAGGAGGATGAACTTGAGCTTGAGCACGAGCAGGAGGAAGAGGAGGACGAAGACGACACACCGAAAGACGAGAAATCACTCCGCCTCGACACCTCTTCCCTCCCCCTCCCCCTCTCCCTTTCCACCACCGCCGACACCTCTTCGTCCTCTCCCACCAAAGACCAAGACGCATCGTTCCTCCTTCCCTTCTCCCCTACGTCCGTCAAAGCCTCCCCTCGACCGTTCTTGCCGTTCAACCCCGGAGGGTACCTCAGCCCGCCGACGTCGCGGGACGCGAGCGAGGATGGCGGGAGTGGCGAGGCGGGGCGGACGTCGCCTACCATTGCGCCTGTTCCTGTTCCTGTTGTTGATAACGTCCCTTCGGTAGGGGCGGCGCAGAGACCGCCTTCGCTCGTCTTACCTGACCTCGGCTTGTCTTTCGCCCAAACCCATCTTCGGCAACCCGCTGAACACTCCCTCGAGGAAGAAGACGAGTCGACCCCTTCCGGTGTTGCTGGGGGGCGCGTAGACACCTCCGACTCCTCGTACGCCGCGTTCGTCCGGCAGTGGTGTTTCGCGCAGAGTGCCCCGCCCACACCCGGGGTGCACAGTGCGAACTCGCCGAGGAACCAGAGTTCGGCTTCGCCCACGTTGTTGAGCGGCGGCGCTGGTCCTGGTGCGAATGGGTTGGTGAATGGGGGCGGAGGGGCGAAGAAGGGAGGCCCGTGGTTGGGTTTAGGTATGGGTATGGGTTTGGGAGGGGATTTGAATCATGGGAGTTATGGGTTCCCCGGGTTTGGGTTTGGTGTCGGTGCGGGGGCGGGGCAGCAGGATGTGGGGATGGTTGGAGGTGAGTTGTTTGTTTGATCGGCTTTCATCTTGGTCGTGCGGGAATGCTGACCATGGGTTTGTGTTTGCGTAGCTCATATGCGGTGAACGGCTCGAAAGCGAAAGGATGCGCGATGACGGTGGTGGTGGTGGTAGGGGAGATAGATGAAGAGCGAGAGCATCAGCGAGAGCAAAAGCAAGGATGAAGATGGGGGCACCGGGTCGGGCGGGCAGCAGTCAAGGGGCTGCTCGGTGCTCGCGTTGGCTGAACCGATCCTCCTTATACGCGATTTCGCCGAGGTGCCTCCCCGCACGGTCCAAGGTCCCAGCGTCGACGGTGTTCTCGCAAGTCGTCTGTGACCACAAATCCTCTGCTTCTCCCTCAAACTTTGACACATCGCCTTCAACGTCCCCCGCAAAAGCCAGCTTTGTTTCCCCACGTTTACGTTCGATAACGCAGACGAGCCAAGATCCGGAGGCGGGGGCAAGGTCAGCTCTGGTCAGCTGGTGATGTCGGTACCGGAGCGCGCGTTCGCGAGGATGCCGTTTTTGGGCATGCCGGACGTTTGGGCTGGTTTGGGTATCACCGAGCCTTGGGTGTTCTCGCGGGTGTCAGCAAGATCCTGGCTGTTATCTCCTCTATCGCTCGCACAACTTCACCTCCACCTCTCTTCGCAACTTCACTCTCCCCCATCTCGCCTCTCACCGCACCTGCTCGCGCTGGTTTGTACCATTATCTGTACTATATTCTCCTCAAGATTTTTTTCGACAACGACACGACGACGACGACGGCTATCCGCCTACTCCTCCACGCCCTCTGTACTTCTAGCAACATCAACCTCAACACAATCTCCTACGATCTCAACGTCGAGGCGACCTATCTATTCCTATCTACCCGTCCTTGCTCATCCAACATACACCGGTCTTTACCCTTCCCTGCTTTTCGCCACTTGGACGACGACAGCGCGGCGACGTTGTACTACTAGCTTACGCAAAATTCCCCGCCGTCGCCGTCGTTCCAGGTGGTTATTTATTGGCTTTACAATCTTCCTCGCCTCGCCTCGCTCTTGGATCAAGACCACGTACCACGATATACACGCCGTCGTCGCTGCTTTAGACTCCCATGCATGCCACTCCCCTCTTCCCGTCTCCATTCCCATTCCATTCAACAACGTTCCACATCCACTTGCGCTCTATCGCCTCCCCCTCCCACACAATCCCACGATCATTTCCATTTTTGGCTCCTCACGCTGCATTTTTCTTTGCTTGTACGAGTGTTTGGGTGCGCGTTCGTGAGTTCCCCGTGTTTTGTATAGCGGGGGTGCTGTTGTGTTTTTTCTTGGATACAGATTCCAGCTACAGCGTTCTTCATCATCTCACGCATTCTTACTGCTTACATCTTTTGCATCTCGGGACGTTTTTCTTTCCTTCTGCCTTCTCCATTGTTGTTGTTTTCTCTACTACATCTCCACGCCCTTGATCGCGTCTCCCATTGTCTCGTCTCGTCTCGTCTCATCCATGCATGTTCCCTCTCATCTCTCCTCATCTGCATTGGGTTTCCTTTCCTCACCACACCTTCCTAAAATCCGCTGCCGCTACATCTCCTAGGCACCCACTCCAATCATAGATACCACACCACATCTCACAACTCACGTTTCACGCCTTCTTGGTTTTTTGGTTACTTTCTGCTTTTATGTCTCGTTTGTCTATCTGAGATTTGGGTTTGGTAATTCATTGGTTTCTTCTACGAACACAGCGAGAATCGGGTTTGATTCGAGGAAGACAGAGAGACATGCATGGCTGGCGTTCTCAAACTTGCTTAGGGTATGAAGAGGCTGCAGTATGCATTGTATTCGTTTATGCGACTACGTACGACATCGGTCAGCTTGGGTACCCTAGTATCTATCGCACATAAGAACAATGGAGCTCGAGCAGGCTTCTCGAGCATCTCCCTATACCACTCTCAGATACGACTCTCCCTGACAGATCCAGGGTTCAGCCCAACTTTGTATACTCGTGCATGAGCTTCTTCCTCTACCCTTTCTTCTCGTCCGGCAGAACGGTGATGCACCAACGCCATGAATCCACGTGGGAGATTCGTACTCGGTGAACAAGGAACTCGAGCTGCACAACAGAATTCCGAACGCAAGGAAGGATAATAGACCTTCGTCGGGGTTGCGTTGCGGGCGTAGGAGGCCGTTCACTGGGCTCTAGAACGTCCAGAAATCGAAGGGGCTGTCGCTCGCTATCGCGTTACTCGGTGAACGAGCACTTGAACTCCGCACAAGAGATCGAAAACACAGGTTCGTCGCGTTTAGGTGTTGAAGGCCACAGGCTTGCGGGTCGATCTAGGATCTAGGCCTACCGTGAAGGCGTATCGGCGTTGTTGTCAATGACCTATCACAGAAGCACGAGGAGACTCGGAAGACATTTCACAAGAAGGGAAGGTCGTGCCATCGCAGGCCTGGTATTGGGAAGGTAACCGGAGGAGCGAGTCCGTGTGCCAGTGGGTTTCCCTTGTAGATGGCATGAGAGAGCTTCTCACGTTCTCTCCGGCGGGAATCAGGCGTAGGCTGTCTGGGTTCGTACGAGCCCTCTTCGCGTGTGCGTGCGCGTGCGAAGAAGATAGATTGTCTTTGGCGTGCCTGGTGGTATGTTTTCTTGTCGATCCGTTTGGAAGATCCATGAACGTCGAGGCGACGGAACGGACGCCACGCACAAGCGCAGGAGAGGCCTACGGATGTCCGACGCTAGACATTGGGGCAAGGACAAGGACAGAATCAGAGTGGGGTTAGCAGATGGACGGGAACGAGGCTTGAGACGATGTGACCGGAATGGTGATATGGTTGCAGTGATATCTCAATTGCGAAGAGTGGAGGAGATGTAGAAGATTGCGCGATATCTGGTTCGGTGGAGTTGGTGCTGCGTAAGACCGCACGTTCTACCTGTGAATACTGCATTGAACGGAAGAAAGGGTAGTATGCGGGGTTGCGTGAACGTACAGACACAGGCAATGAACACTCTGGACGCGCGAAACGGGCATTCAACGAGTCTCGGTCGGTGAAGAAGTACGAGGTCTGACTAGGCGAGACATGCCCGGTGCTCGGTTCAGCCTCAGTGTTCCGATGAGGTATGGCACAACGACTCGCGTCCGAAGAGCTCGTCACGAAGAAGCGGGTTCAGCTATCAACTGCACGAAGGCTCCCTGCTAAGCAAACACAAGACCAAGTGAGAAGACGGTCTAGAGCAGCACTCGACCGTCGCGAGAATACACACCTGGACGACCCATGATCGCGTTTTCTTCTCCGACCTGTCACTCTGCATCTTGGGAGTGAATTGACAGGTCGGTGCTAACGTGATATTGTTCACTAGCGTCCGATGACATGGTGATCGTCAGGTCGTTCGACCATTGAATGGATGCAACGATGTCATGCCGAGAACGGAGGAGCTAAATCAGAAATTGTCGCCCTGTGCGTCCCGTCAGACTCTCGAGAGAAACATGATCGGAATGGTGATGGAGGAATGGCGACTATACGTCAACACATCGCTGTACCTAGCAATTCAATCATGGATTAGCTTGCCAAACCATGGGCATATGGGGAAGCGTGGCGCTACAGCACACGTACCGACAGTGGCAAGGAAGAATAGATGGAATGCCAACCCTGAAGTCGAGCCCTGCTTCGCTTGAAGAAGGTATGTAGACGCGCCATTCTCCTGTCCGAGCGAAGCGACTGTATGCTGCGCGTGTGTTCCAGACCGACGGTCGTCGAACAAGTGTTGCAGGGTAAAGTGGTCACAAGTTTGTGCAGGACCGTCAATTAAGCCTGCATGTTCAGGTCAGCAGGAGCATAGCGCGGCAAGACGTCTACGAATGACATCAACTCACGTAATACTACAACACATAAAACCAACAGAGTCAATTGAGTGCTGGTCATGCGCTGCAGTGCGTAGTCACAAGCTCAACGCGTTTCATGGAAGATGATTTAAGGGAGGATAACATTCGAGTTGCGCCATGCACTGCTCGTTAGACAGCACAGTTTGAGTGACGAGTGCCAACAAAGGTACTTGAATAGCAGCAAGACATTTGGTACACGTGCAAAGAAAGACCTTCCTGGCGGCTGGAATTCAGATGAGAACGATGACTGCCTTGCAAAGTTGCATGAACTGGTACAGACCTAGAACCCGATTTGCTTCCACGCCTTCTCGTCCCTAGCTCCCTGATCCATGAAAAGGTTGGATTTCAGACGTTGGACACGGCGCTGAGCTTCTCTCAGAAACGAGGCAGGCAACCAGCTCGCGTCTCTCTTGTGTTCCTCTCTCATCACCGCTATCACCAGCAGCTCGGCAATATCCCTCGCATCGAAGTATTGCTTGGCCCTGAAGTCACTCCTGTCCGAGTCTCCATGATCTCCCCATGCCTGCAGCTTCAGCAAGAGAAGTGGCATGAACGGCATCGCGGGGAGGTTGTCAATGAGTTCGATGCGAGCAATGGGAATATTGGCATCGGGTATGTGCATAATGCCTGGAGTGAGGATGTCCACCTTGCATGCTCTGAGACCATAGGTATAAACACGATAGTAGAGGATCTTGTACGTGGCACCGATTTTACGCGAAGGCTTCAGTTCGAACTTGCTGGAGCTCCGGACGACCATCCTCTTGAGCTCTTCCGTATCGTATGCGCTCGTCAAGACCACGATGTCGACGTCCTACATGACGGATGTCAAAGATGCCAGAGGATAAAATATCTCTGAGCTCACATTGGGAGTTCTCGATGTCCCGTAAAGTGCACACCCTGTACCTCCGCATAAACATGACGGTAGCCCTTGACCCGCGAAGATGGTGATAGCTGCACGAGCAGCCTCGTAGATTTGGCTCAACGAGAAGGAGCTCATCACGAATCTTGTCGTTGAACGTAAGTGATACGGTCTACAGGAGCACAAACCGTGCCCCTTGGCAGGATCAGCTGGAAATGAAGTCAGGTCTTCGTTGATATACCACGAAGAAGTATGAGCTAATGATAGCAACTTACTGGCATCGTCCTTTTGCCAGGGTAATCGCCAATAGAACCATGCGAGAAGGGGCTTCCAGAAGCATCGAACACATGGTGCAGGGTGCGGTCGAACTTTGAGCATAAAATGGATACAAAGGGCATGATGCATGGAACGCAGAAACAGGCCTGTGTGGGTCCCCACGCCGGCACGCTAGCCTGAGCGTCTACAGGCCGCCATACTTACGGCGTTGACCACCAAGAATGATACTCCTCAAGGGTCACTTTAGATGCCATACTGTAACCTTGTCTTTCCAACGGTATGCATTATGCTATACCTACACATACATGAAACATGTATATTAATCCGTAGAGTTGCTGCGTATCTTCGTGCATACCCGATCAATTCTAATTACCTTCTCTTGGGCGAGCATCCCCGCGGCCAGCTTCGATCGCTGCTTGAATTGGTCTAGGTAAGTTGAGAATGTCTTTAGGTTTGAACTCTCTCGACAGAAGGAGCACCGGCGTCATAGCACAATTCAGCGTAGGACAACCAGGGTCCAAGTACACGTCTTTTGGCCACGGAGATTTCACCTTGTGCCTGTAGTATTCGGTAGCGTCATCATCGTGATGCAGAGCAAGCAAGAAGATTGGACTTACATCTTGTTCACATGAGAAATCACATTCGCCTTGTGTGTTTCATAGATGCGGAGGTCGGTACACCGCTTACAACGCCAGCTAAAGGCAGCGTCGACCGCTAGCTGGGTGATATTCGCATTGGCCTGCTCAAGGGCGCAGAGTTTCTTGAATGCTGCCGTGGATAACACACCATCGGCTGTCTTGAACGTGGCCGACGTTCTTCCATTGTGATATGCATGATTGAGCTGCAAAAAGATTAGGACGCGGCTAGAATCGCAGGGCGAACAGACTTACAGCTGAACGCCAAGTGTAGAATGCCTGTACGCCCGGAAAATGATCTTCGCTCTTGCAGTCAGTTGTCGTACATACCAAGCGAGTCCGCAGAGCATCCATGTCCGTTACTGAGGCTGAGAGTGGGTCGCATCCGCATATCTCGATAATATATCGCATCACCTGGAAGACCCAAGCGGCGTAGGTGTGCCCAGGATCTAACCGGAACACTGCAATTCGTGCATAGTCATCACCCTTTGCGATGGTGACATCTGTGTTGGTGTGATATCCGATGGACCGACAGGATCCTGACAGGACATTCGGGTATATCTTCAACCCAGCTTTGCAGTGTTTCTGGCTACAGCTGAAGAATGTCCCAAGAGCCAGATTGTCAAGGGCGGTGTCAAGAGGGAGCTCGATGTTCAAGCTGCGATTGATCTCCGAGACGATGTTCTCAGTGGAACCTTTCTTCCAGCCGGCGATGACTTCGGGGATGTTCAAGGATTTGAAGCTCGCAAGGGTAATCTCCGTGGTCCTGTCGTCGTCTAAAATCTCGCGAATCGCAGGCAACAGCGCGAAATGACGACTGAGTGGAAGATAACCGGAGTACTGTGGACACCAAGACGTATTTCTGATGCTGCTGAATGCTTGGAGACGAGGTGTCAGTCTCTTCTGGTATTCTCCAAAGAGCCGCGTTCGCTTATACTCGGAGAGGAAGTCGATCAAGAGCGGTCCGAGACGATTCCACACTGTAACAAGTGATCAGTCGGATCCCACAGGCACTGATACATTGCTGACCTCGCTCAGTGAGTTCCTTAGAGTCCTTAACGCCGGAGAAAGCGCGAAAGCGTTTGAATGCTTCTTTGTCCTGCGCGACGCGCTTCAGCTCATCGCCCCACCCACATTCATCCAGTTTCGCTGAGATGCTATACATGGCAATCAGCATGTCTCAATGGTTCAGCACAGTAAGACTTACGCGTCTTCGCGAGATCGTTTCAGTCCAGCCAACTCGTTTGAGCGATTGGCTCTTTTGGTCTTGAGCCAGTCTTCGATTTCTTCAGAAAACTGATGCAGTACTGAGTAACGTCCACCGCGAAGTTACAATCCTGAGTGTCACTCACCGACGACAACGTGTTGATGAAGGCTTTTCTTTCCTTGATCAGCGCACTACGGTCTCCCTCATTTGCCTTCTTCCATAATGCCGAAAAGCTAGTGACATCTGTTGCCAGGAAACCATAGCGCCCTGACCGAGACTTAGCCACGCATGTTAAAGAACAGGACGTCTTGACTTACAGCCAGAGCCTCTCTGTTTTACTTCTCGGAAGATCTCACCAGGATATGTTCGGAGATCTGGCAACATCTCTTTGACTTTGGCGTGAGAGACCGTCCTAAATGAGCGGTTCACAATATCATCAGACCTTTGTACCGCAACGTGAAGCAAACTCACACTTTATCATAACAGTTGGTGCATATGCGACTCAGAGACCTTCGATCGGTGGGACTGACAATATGCTTGCGGCAACCCTGTGTTGAGCAGTGAGTAGACGTCGCTTGTGAAATTACACAATCACCGTACGATGCAGCACGTCTCGAATGCGTAACACGCATATTCTGGCTCAGGCAGTACCGGTGGACAATCTGGGAGACCGTCGACATTGCGACGAGCAGCCTTCCAAAACTTGAGTGACGACCGGTCTAGCAGGAGACCGCGGAGTGGTTTCGTCGTGCGTGCAAGCGAGAGAAGATCTCGCGGATTCAAGTACGCTAAAACCTAATAAGGTCCCTGTAAGTCGAAGCTCCTCGATGGCCAACTTCGTACAGACGTACCTCGAATATCACACTCGGAGGCATTTTGGGTAGATCACCTAGAGAGCCGCAAACGAGACCTGTACGGAGTTGCTGCTTCGTCTTCACCGGCTTTGCAATTTCCGGTTCACTATCTGCGGCCACTGGTTCTGAGGTCTTCACCCTCTTGCTCCTACGGGGCGCCATACTTGCTTGCGACGTTGAAGAGCCAGACGCGAATAAGAAGATGGCGAAATGCGGATGTCTAGGTGGAAAACGACGATGATAGATGAGTTTGTGGTGGTGGTTGAGAGTCAAGCTGGTCAAGCGATGTCCAACGAATTGCGTCGAACTTTATGTCCACGGCAATGTTGTGGCCACGGCCAAGATGCAGCGGCAGATCGCGATCTCTAATTTGGATCTAGCTGGCGCTAAATACGGACAATAGGAAACGTGGCCGCGTCATGGCGCGATGACTCCGACGACCTGTCCTAGTATGGCAAGTGCGCTCGCTTGGCACGGTCGTATGTTTAGGCGACCGTCATTGTTCTTGTATTGCAACCTCGCAGCAATCATCTGACGTGACGAACCCTATAAATCCCACGCAAGTATATGGAACGGATGTACTAGGACGCAGTGCTCAATTATCGTGATGGTACAAAAGATTGAGTGGACCCAGCTATCACAACGAAGCAGAAGCAGAAAGTCGTCTCCGGGATCAACACCTACAATCACGATTTCCACCATAAGTCGATGAACATCACAGTTTTTGTAAGTAGTTACTTACAGTCATCACGTAGCAATGAATTATTACAAGGAGGGAGCTTTCTCCTCGCCTTGCGAGTTACGCAGACGAGGATGCAGGGTAAGCACACCCTTATCGCGCAAACGAGGCATGCTCTCCCGAATGGTATTCCAGATCTGCTCAGGTAGGACATAGGGATCCATTACGTCTCTGAGGTCGAAAAGTAGCTTTTCCAGCTTTCGGTACTTCGACACCAGCAGAGCTTCTAGCTGTGCGCAGTCATCTCCGGTGACGTTCCTCGATATGACCGGATCTGCCATGGTACCTGGTGTCGCACGGTGAAGCGTGATAAAGCAAGCGATATGGCGGAGGGTAGGTGGGCAGTGAGAGAGGATAGCAAGAAGCGTGGAGAATTGAACAGGAGTATGAACTCCTAGGTTGATGGAAATCGAGAATGATGAGAGAGCAGCACAAGACGTCAAGTTGAGAGCTTGCCACGCGGCTGCAGGAAAACAATGTTGAGCAATTACCACAAGCTCTGGATGGTTCGGCACTCACCAGGGCCTAATGCGTATCTGAGTCCTGATATGTCTAGACGAAACTCGCCCATTGTCCCGGAAGACTTGTTGATCAGCCTACCGATAGCCGTGGGATGTCCCGGCTGAGATATAGCAATGTCGAGCCTTTGAAGACAGTTGGAAACCAGTGCAGGCTCCAATACCTTTTCAATTGACATCGGAGGTACGCCGGCCAGCTTCAGCGACGGCGCAGCAATGATTGGAGCGGATATCCCTGCGTCCTTCAAACCCCTCCTGCTGTCGCTAACAGGATCCAGGTGAATCTTCAACTCCGCCGCTGAGAATAGCTGCATCATTCGAAACCACACCTGGGCTGTTGCCGAGACATTGAAGCACGTCAGGTGCTCCAGTGCGAACGGTGATGAAAGGGGAGGAGGTGGCGACCGGATTGGGAACGTGAAGAGAACACCGTAAAAGGACAGTTCTTTCACGTTTGGGAGATGCTCCAGGATCGAAGATATCAGCTGCGGTGCAACATGAGGACGATGCTCGTCCCCTGCGCGATGGGGTCGCCCTGACAGCTTCAATTGCTTCACGAAACAGCTAGCTTCGGGATGCTCTTTGACGAAGACTGCGAACTCTTGAAAATCGTTATCTCCTTTCTCGCTTTGCAGAGCGATCTCGCGAAAAAGGTGTTTGCGAGCTTCATGGGTCCAGCTTTGGGATACAACTGAGCAGACGCTGAGTGTCGCCATGTCCCCTCCCAAGTGCTCCGTGATCTCAGAGATGATATCGCCCGGAACGCGAGGTGAGTCGTGCATGGTTTTGCTGGGTAAGTGAAAACTTTCGAGGAGGATGCGATACGAGGAAGAAGAACGATCGTCGAGCGCGTAGGTGCGCGTGGAGTCACATACTTCTACTCAGAGAGGCAGTGCGGCAAGGTTCCGTATATGCTCTTCCCCGAGCCTAGTTCGCAGGGATTATCGGTCATCAAGATAGTCTCGTAACACACAGTAGGCTTTCCTCAGCTCACCTGATATATATGCAGCTTGAACCCGAACCGCGAAGACTGCTCCGGTCGCGTCAGCGCGAAAAGAGAAACTCTCAAGAACGTCCAAGGCAGCGTGTCCGGTATGGTGCGATGGTCATTCGTCTGAGCCCGCGGGTATGTAAATAAACAGTGGTTGCTGAATCGTGATGGAAGCCTGAGGCCGGAGAGGTAACAGTGAGGTTGGAAGGGGTTGGAGGAAATAGAAATTTCGCATTTCAAAGGGGAAGCCGAGTCGACTCGGACCTACTCGGACACGACTCGGAGACTCTCGGGGACCGCCAGTTGCCACGTGGAAATTATGAAGACCTACTTACCATTGTGACTCAGAGCATGGCGGTCGGCGGTCGCTATATACTTGACGTCAACCATATTCGCAGACTCGATGGATCCAGTGTCATCATGGCAGCGTTTCTCTGCAGAGTGAGTGGGAGATCTTTCCATCCACGATGCTGCAAGCTGTTACCTCCTCTTTGCAGTCCGAAAGACGATCCTGCCATGCAAAGGCTGTTTGAATTTGTACGTGTGCATGCACCTCCTCCATGATACCTTCGCTCAATTTTCATGGTAGACAACACACATAGTATCGCCAGGCGAACTCGGGTCTTTTTCACAGATAACTCCAGCTAGGCTTAGAGACTCTCCTGCAGAAGAGTCCGATGGTGTTGTGGTAATCAAATCCGCATCTACATCAGAAGAGACATCGACCGAGCCTCACGACATATATCGAGAGCTCAGAATCTTAGCTCAGTGCTCTCATTCGAACGTACGTCAAATTTGAGAGATACGTTAAGTCTACTTTCTCATATAGACTTAGCAAGATTATTCAAATTCTGGGCCACTCCTTCGGCGAAGTCAACGATACTCTGCACTTTTGGATGCCCCATATACCCTACTGTCTTTCATCTTTACTGGACTGCCCCAGTTTTGTGCCCTCTTATGTGGTCGCAGAGGATGACCTCGCCGGTCATTCATCGGGGGACCCACTCGACGGTTTCGCCATCCTTGCTAAAGCGCTGATATTCCAGCTGGTTTCCGCGTTGGCCTATCTACACGACCCCGCGCAAAATGTTGCGCATAGAGATATCAAGCCAACCAACGTTCTCATCACGGCCACTGGCCTTGTGAAGCTCGTTGATTTTGGCGTATCCTGGAGTGAACGTATTTCTCCATCATCAGATTGCTTATGGCCTGAACCACCAGGTCGACTATGTTTTGACGTTTCTTCTGGGTGAGTCTCCCCAATGTTTATTTGACGGTGGAGTACTCATACCATATTGCAGTCCCTATAGAGCGCCGGAGCTGCTCTTTGGTGCTAGGAACTATGATCCATACGCAACGGACTTGTGGAGTCTAGGCGCTCTATGCGCAGAATTCTTCACCTCTATAAAGACAGTCGAGTCAGACTCTGACTTCGACAGCGAGGAAGAGGACGATGATAATCCTCACAGGATGTCGCTGTTCAATGCTGATCGCGGAAGCATCGGTCTTGCATGGAGCGTTTTCCAGATACGTGGCACTCCGACGGCGGAGAACTGGCCTGTGAGCTGTCAAACTGCTTTTCTTCTCTATCTCTGACGGACTCAATCTTTTGCATAGGACTTCACCGCACTACCTGACGGCAGTAAAGTAAGCTTCCAGGAGGTTCCACCGATCGACTTGAAAACAATATTACCCAACAAACTTCTCGGAAGTCATCCTGTCTTCACCGGTTCACATTCGCCTCCGGCAGAAGCATCAGACTCGCCGATTGACCTGATGTACCGCCTTCTACTGTACCCTCCAGAGCATCGTCTCCAAGCGAAGAACGCGATGCAGCACCCATGGTTCACATCTGGAGCACTTGTCTTGCCTCGAGATTATCCGGCAGATCTTGGTGGATCCGTGGTACGAGACAGCAGAACAAATCTGGCGGACATCCTGGCGGTATTCATCGCCGGAAACGACGAAGCACCTAGCGGTGTTTACGAGAATTTTCAAGATGAGGAGGATTATGCAGGGATTGATGGAGAATAAGAAGATCGTGTATTCATTATCATATACAAGCTACAAACACAGTGATGCCAAGATTCTACAGAAGTGTACGCTTTACAACGACGTTCGGACAGTATTGAGAGGGGCAGAATGCAATGCATGGTTGTCGATGGAAATGCCTGATAACAGTCAGAATTAGCGGGAGGTGTTGATTGAAATAGGTTCGACGTACTGCGCGTAGCATTGGAAGTCTTGTAGATACCGATAAGGCGATGGCTGAGCTCAAACATGTCATTCCTAGAACTAGGTCAGCACGCATCACCCTCTGGACACTGACTTGGACAGACCTCAGTGAAATGATAATGAATTGTGCGTTCTTCGTTCGGTCCTTGATGTAATTGGCGACAATAGATACGTTGCGGAAATCCAATGCGGCATCGATCTCGTCCATGAAGTACAACGGGGTAGGCTAGATTCGATTCAGTCACTGTGCTCCAAAAACGATTTCTGTTGAGTAGCGCACCTTGTAAACATGCAAAGCGAACACAAGAGCAAGAGAACTCAGTGTCTGAGAAAGGAAAGTTTAGCTGGATTGGTAGCTCATCAGGAAAGAATCGAGTTACCTTCTCGCCACCAGACAGGTTGGAAATGTTTCTCCAGCTCTTCTTCGGCGGCATGACGCTGAAAATGATCCCTTCAGAAAAGGGATCCATGCTATCGACTAGTTCCAGCTCAGCGTTGCCTCCTAGGGTAATCATCTACGCGATGTTAATTCACCGATAGCAAACTCTGGACAGTTGTGCACCTCACCTGATACATCTCCTTCAACTTCAGGGAGATCGTGTTGAACCCAGTCATGAATTCATCCAGCCTCTGCTTCGTCAGATCCTCGTACTGCTGCTTTCTTTCGTCTCGCTGTTGGGTGACGTGGTCGAGGTCCGATGCACGCCTTAAGAACTCCTCCTCACGCTTCCTGTAGTCCTTAAGAACACCGAGGTTTGGCTTGGCATTCTTGAGTCTTTCTGCACGCACTCATAGTTAGCCAACCTGCAGACAAAGTCGTAAAAGACAACGTGCCATCAAGCAACTCAGTGTCGGCGAGCAGTTCACGCTGCTTGAAGCGAGAGAGCTCGTCATCCTTGAAGATATACAACTCGCTGGAAGAAGTGCCGCGTTTGCTTCCAGGTACGATACCTTCTCCAGGCTCAGGCTTGATCGGATTTTCTGGATCCGCTTCAGCTTGCGCAGAATCTTCCTCCTCGTCCTCGTCCTCACTGGCCAGACTATCAATATTGAAGGTGCAGTCGCAGGCCTAAACAACTCACTCGATCTCTTCTAGTCTGAGATTGTCGTGCTGCTCTTGCCAGTGTTTGAGGGCTTTAGAGTTATCAGATTCCTCCTTCTTGACGTCACCGATTTGCTGCTTGAGGCCCATCTAAAAATGGGCTGAGTATCATGTCTACTGGGCCTTTCACTACTGGGCCTTTCATAAGAAAGCTTACCTCCTTCTGACGGAAGGCTTGGATTTGCTCGGTCTTCTCGTCCAGCTCTGCCTTCAAGTTATCCAAATCTTCCTTAGAGTTCTCTTCGGCAGACTTCGCAGCATCGACCTTGCTCCGAACCTGTACCACATAGTCGCTACACTCCTGAAGCTGCGTCGAAAGCTCTTCCATGTCCCTTTGATTGTCGGCGAGACTGGCCTTGCTGGTCTCAATGTTGTTGTTCAGCTTCCCGGAGTCCTTCTCAGCCTTGGCTTTGGCGACCTCCGCTTTCGTGATCTCGTCGCTCGCAAGACTGATACGCAGCCGGATGCCGTCAACCTTCGATTTCTGCATGAGAAGGCGGGAGCCGCCGATCTCGAGGATCTTCTCTTCCAGCCCGTTGATGTCGCCTACAATACTCGCAGTCCTCTCTTCGAGGCTTTGCAGCTCCTCAGTAGCAGCTGCAATGAGACCATCTAACTCAGAGATACGAGCAAGATCTCCGGCGTCCGGCGCGCTTTGAGCTCTACAGACTGTGGATGAGCGTGTGGCAAAGTTTCGGAAACTGAATTCTTACTTGAGCAGCTCAACGCGCTTCTGAGCCTCGTTGATTCGTTTCTTGCCATTCTGCAAATCTAGCGACAGCTTCTGAATCGTGGTGTCGAGTTGGGGAAGCGACCGGGTCAAGCCCTCCAACTGACTCTCGAGATCGCGAAGCTCACGTTGCGCTTGCTCGAGCTCCTGGGCAGCGCGCTCACTATCCTGCTCATATTGCCGCAGTACTTCAGGGGAGACGGTGTCGGCCGCAAGTTTGGAGCTCATTCCACCCCTGGAAGCTTGGGTACCTCCACCAGACATCGTACCGGAAGCATCGATGAGCTGACCAGCTAGAGTGACAACACGCCATCTCCTCGCAGATCCGAACGCAATGCGATTGGCTTGTTCCAGATCATCAGCGACGAGAGTGTTTCCAATGGCCTTGTAGAATGCAGGGATGAAGCGCGGGTCCTTAGGCTTGACGAGGTCGAAGAGACGAGGAACGTTCTCAGGCGTCGCGACCTTATCCATACCACGAGACGACAGCTTTGCCAAAACCATGAACGAAGCGCGACCAACGTTCTGCTTGCGTAGATACTCGATGCAGGTTTGACCTTGATCGACTTCGTCGACGACGAGATGATTCAAAGCACTGCAAGCGGTCGTGATTGCCACGTCGTACTTGTCAGGAATCGTACCCAGATTGCCCAAACGACCCTGCAGATGGCTCGGTCAAGTGAACGGCTCACTGCAGAGGAGGAGACCTACATGGAATCCAGAGACTCGCCCAGAGTTCTTTAAGCGATTCAGACTATCGAGAACTTTGTTTGCCGAAGTGCTTGCCTGCTGGGACGCTTTGGCTTCGTCGGATTTCTGGCGAGAGGTAGATGCCTTGGAGCGTAAGTCTTGGACTCTGGCTTTCATGACCTAGGCTTTACAGTGAAGATCAATCCAAATTGGACCTATAAAGGACGTACTTCGAGCTTCTGGTTCCCATCAACCACGTCTCGCTGACTTTGGTTCTTCTGTGCTTGATGTTCTTGAATATCGGTGTCCTGCAAGGGTGTTGATTAGCAAAAGGGTGTTGTAGTTTCGGGCGTTATGTACCTTCGAGCGCTGGTCGGCCTGGAGTTGCTCAAGAGCTCCTCGAGCTTCTTCAAGGGACGCTTTGACAGACTGTGCTTTCTTGACCAAGTCATCCCGCTCACTAGTCGCAATATCGATTTCGGTCTTCTTCGTATCGATCTTAGCGGTCCAGGGCTGTAGCTCCTTCTGCTTCTGGTCGATCTTGTCATGGAACGGCTTCGTCTTGTCTGCTCGATGACTTGTCAGTGAACATGTTTAACACGACGTAGCGAAACAGGCGGATAACCTTGCAGACTATCCCGGATTTGTTCAAGTACTGTCTCTTCAGTGGAGAGCTCATCTTCGAGTTGGTCGACCTTCGCTTTCTCACGCTCGATCTTTGAACCGTTCTCATCGATGGCACGAAGGGCATCGCTCAAAGCATGTTCGTCCTAGATACTGAAGTCAGAACCGATAATGCTTGGAACGAGGACATAGATAACTGACGTCTTGAAGGACTTTCTTGAGCTTTTTCTCCTTGGCCTTAGCATGTTTCCGACGCTCTTCTAAACCGACCTGGCGTTTCTCGTGCTCTTGAAGATCCTTCACCGCCTCGGCGGCAGTCACTTTGACTTCCTAGTTGCAGAATGAACACTTCTCGAGCAGGCTGTAAGTGATACAATGTGACTGACCTCGTACGCTTTGCTGCGTTCTTCAAAATGAGTCTCTAAGAGCTCCAGATGTGTGATGTCATCCTGATTCTGTTCGGTTTCATCTTTGAGCTCTCTCTCGAGTGCATCCTGGAATGATTTAAGAAAGGCATTTACGCGACGGTGTAGAAGGGACTGATACGCACAAGGCTCTTCCTGATCCGGTCCTCATTGAAAAAACACCTCCAGATGTACCATTGCCAAAGCCGGGACAAGGCTCGTACGTGATCGTTTTGCAACCGAAGGTAGTCTTCTGCTTCCTTCTTCTCCGCTTCCAAAGCGTTCCGTTCGCGCTCGACAATTTTGAGTCGATTCAGTTTCTCAACTCGTTCCTCGTTGAGCTTGTCCATTTCAACGAGAGCCCCTTCGATTGGTTCCTTGAAGCGAGACGTGCCAATGATATCTTCCAAATATTCGAGCAGACCATCTTCGTGTTCAGACGGCGCCTTGGGTTTCATTTGAGCGATCGACTCTACTTCACCCTAGAGAAATAGTCAGATGAATACTGGAAAGTAATCTCATGCTAGATGGCTACCTGGAGAATCAGGAATCGGTTATGGTCCAGATCGATACCGCGACCCTTCAGTAAAGCTTGGACTTCCTTGTAGCTGCTGCTGCGACCGTTGATAGTGTATCGACTAGAGTTATTCTTGAAAGCCGTGCGCGTTACGATGAGCTGCGAGTCTGGGAGTGTCTCGAACGCATCCGGCCCCGGCTACTCCTGAGTCAGTGACATGACAGACGTAGGACTCGAAGGACGTACCAAGTCTATGATGTCGCGGAAATGTACTTCGACACTACATTCCTCCAGGTCTGGATAACGAGCTGAATTGTGAATGAGCTCAGACAGTTTGCCTTGACGCATCTTCGTTGCTCGATAACCGAACACAAAGAGCAAAGCATCGATCGTATTTGACTTCCCGGATCCGTTTGGGCCAACGATAGCAGAGAAGGACTGCAGCGTTCACAGTGAGCTGACGCGTAATCAACGTGAAAGAATTGGCTCGCCTTGTGGAATGGTCCTATCTCTTGTCTACCAGCGTAACTCTTGAAGTTGACCAAGGCCATCTTGTAAATAACGAGACGCGGCTTCGGACCCTGAGACTCCTCTTCGACGGCGGTCTGTATCTGTGGATTAGGAGGATTGTCCAGAAGCGAGGCTTCATCTTCAGCAGGTGGCGCGTTGTCGGCCATAGAAGGGGCCTCAACTGGTGCGGCGACGGCGTCGTCTAGTTCTTCATCCTCGTCCTCAAGAATAGGCGTAGGTGCTTTCTTCGCGGGCTGACGAAGCGGCGGCGGCTCTGACTCGTCTCCCTCTTGGCCCGTGCCACCAACATCGTCATTGGCAGAGTGTGTGCGTGATCGAGTCGATGTCTTGCTGCTGGAGGGCTCTTGAGACGCTCTCCCGGAGGTCGGTCTTCGTGACGAAAGTCGCTGACTAGCGGCTTCAGGCATTTCGACCTTAACATGAGGGCGTTTCGACGGTGGTCTCTGGCTGCCAAGGAGCTCATCCTCAGAGTCTTCGATGACTTCATTGGGATCAGGCTCTTCACGCTGGGTCTCCGCTTTGGGTTGGCTCTGCAGGGTGCGCAAGGATCGTCCAGAGACTCGAGAGGTTGACGAAGGGACCTTGGCCTTGGAGGTCTTAGAAGTGGAGGATGCTCGGGAAGTGCGTGCCCTAGATGGTGGCTTAGGGATGTCGACCTCCTCGTCATATTCGTCGTCGCTATCCACTTTCTTCGACGAGCGACGTGAACTGGCACGAGCGACAGACTCCTTCTGAAGAGAAGCCTTCTTCCCTTTCGTTCCTTTCGCCTTAGATACATCCTCCTCCTCTTCTTCCTCTTCCTCTTCCGACCCAATGGATGGACGCGCCTTCTTCACGGGCGGCGTGTCCTGCTCTTCCTGCTCTTCATCGTCATCGTCATCCTCTGGAACTTTCTCTAAGCTCTTCTTTTTCGATGACGCGGCACGTTTGGCAGCGGGAGCAGCCGAAGTAGACCTGCGAGCGCGAGATGGAGGTTTGTTTTCTTGTTCGATGACGACCTCAGCGACTTCCGAAGTTGGGCCACGTTTGCGCTTGCTCGGCGGTTTGGGATCTGATGGCGGAGGAACAACAGGTTGGACTGAGGCTGATCGCGTCGAGCGACGAGGAGGCATTGAGCAGAGCAATCGCTCCTCTTGAGGAAGCTAAATGGGAGTTTGGCGGTGGGTGATGGGAGGAAACAACGAAGGGGCATCGCGTCGAGCGCGATTGTCGCGTCTCGTCACGCGTTCTTCATCACGTGCACCGCGTTCGGCCAATCAGAGTAGGAGTAAGGATCGGGCCCAGACCGCATACTTCTTGCACCCCTTGCTGCTTCTGCACGTACAATCTATGATACAAAATTTGACTATGAAACAATCCATTCTTCGTCCAGACCATTCGTCACTCGCCACCGTGCATCACCGAGCCATTTTTTAATCCTCTCGACGTCCAGCTTCTCTCCATTATCATCCAGGACAGTCATATCACCCTCCTTCCACAGCGACAAAATCGACCAGCCTATCACTAGCATTCCAGGTGGTCTCTGCTCTCCAACATAATCCATGGCCGCGGAGATGCTGTCCAAAGTTGTGCTGACAACTCGCTGGTCTGGCATCGATGCGCGTTCTATCAGAGCGATAGGCGTGTGGGGAGGGTATGCAGGTCCATCGCGTCGAGACGTGGGTGTGGCCTCAGAGAGTAGCGTTTCAAGAACCTGTGGCAGCCGCGCTACACCCATGAGGATGACGAGTGTACGACTACGCTCGTAACCAGGCAGCTTGACTTCTTTCCCTTGCCTGCCTACTCCGGTACAGACCATGAAGCTTTCAGCGGCGCCTCGCTGTGTTACTGGTATACCGGCAAAGGTGGGTCCAGCAAGGACGGAGCTTACACCTGGAATGACTGTGGGCTCGAATCCTCGAGCTCGGAAGTAGAGTATCTCTTCTCCTGCGCGGCCATATACCGACGGATCTCCCTGCTTGAGCTGTACGAAGACGAATTAGGAGACCTCGTGTCGGGACAACACAAGAGACATACATACCCGAACGACAGTAAGGCCTCGACTTGCTGCTTCGATCGCGGCTTCCATAAGCTCATTCTGAGCACCATCTGCGTTTCCTGGAAATTTTCGAGCAATGCGCACTTCCACATCGGATGGTATCAAAGCCAAGACCGCTGGTGGCACCAGCTTGTCAGACAACACAAGATTTGCATGTCTGGTGAGCGCGTCGTGGGTAGCGACTGTCAGGAGAGAGGGGTGTCCAGGCCCGGAGCCTACGAGAAAGATGCGGCCCTGAGGCGCGGGAGGAGATAGTTGCAACGCATGCAAGGAGTTGACCTCGCTGTCTCCTGCATGATGGACAGCGCCATTAATATGCAGGCCTGTGATTCCAATTCCTGCATCTCCTCCAAGGACATCAGACCTTTCCGACTCTGACATGGAAGCGAGACGTGAGTACGGCCAGTACTCGCTGACTTGGGCTACCCAACGCATCCTTCGTCTTGCCTTCTCGAGAGGTGATTCCGCGTCTGACGATTGTCGCTGAGAAACGGGGGTATTGGGAGTCGATTCGGCCTCGATGGAGACGACTGTTCTTGGATCCGATTCGCCGACTTCTTTCGCCAGATCGCGCAGTTTGCCTATGTTCATTACCGCAATCCCAATCTCCCTGGGCAGCCTGGACACTACATCTCTCCGTATTCGACCACCTAGTCGGCACCCTTGACCATTCGTGGTGACGCCGATCTGCAATGGTGTGGCAGATCCGTCTCTCGAGTCGGTGAAGCGATGAGTAGAGGTGAAAGTGAAGTCACAAAGCTCGGGGTGGTCTGCGACGTTCACAGGAACTCTTCGCGCTCTGCAAATCCGCGCAATGTTGGCCGCAGATTCAAAATTCCTGCGCTGAGCAGTATTGGGTCCATAGGAGGTATCTGTAACGCAGAGGAGGGAGAGATTGTCCATGGTGGAAAGGTACGCATCTAGTACACCAGCCTCGCGATCTTGCTCAGCAGCGACCGGTCCCGGGAGCTCGTTGAAGTCAAGGAGGGTCAACTGCGCCTGCTCCGCTCGCCATCGTAATTCCTCGCAGGCCTCCTGAACGCCACCTCGAGCAATAATTACAACGGTAGCGTCTGCTTCGAGTGCAGAGAACGCCCGAGAAGCAGCCAGGGAGCTCGAACCGATAACGATGATTGTCTTCTGGTAGGGTCGAAACGAGAGGATCAAGGAGGCTCCTCCTACTGGCGAAGGAAATGCGACCATGGGGTATACGTAGAGAAGAGGCCCTCGGGGGCGACAAGCTTTAAAATCATCCTGGCGAATGCATTGGGAGCGGACGAATTCTCAAACTTGTCGCGATGATAAGCAATCCCAGCGTCTAAATAAAGAGGTGATCGAGGGCGTCTAATGGCCATCAGTTCGTAGGCGGCAGCATCTGCCTTCCTCTTGGACGTTGCTCTGCCCACAGCGTCCATGCAACTGGTTGACAACGACGCAGTGGGTTTCTCTTCTATATCTCTTGCGACGAACTTCTGATGCATTCTATAGTTCTTCAAACAGCTGACTGCGCTGTTTGAATCTACAAGGGATGTCGGATCCGTCTGGTTGACCCACAAACGACGTACGATACGATTTATTCTTCGGAATATAGAATTCAGCTGACTGGACTTCCCTTTCTTACTAGTGACACATGACGGAGAAGACACTGCTATGGGATCCGGAGATGCCACTGATACGAATGAATACCCTTGTCTGATTCGTGTGACCGATGGGAAGGACCTGAAGTTGTCGACAAAGGTGCGTTCGCCCATGATATCGCATCGCGAGCCAATGATCCTTACCGCTTATGTTTTGAAGGTAGAGCCAGGAGATTTGGAGAAGTTTCACGCGACGTACGGTACGCTTTTAAAAGCATCAATGGGCTCCCTACGCAAACGAGACAAAAAGCGCGAGAAGCAGAGACAAGAGGACGCCGCGCGTCGAAAACGTCGACTTGCGGAACAGATCGCCGTGGAGGGTCCAAAACGAGGAAACGGAAGGCGGAAACGACAACGTCTCGTGAAGCGAGCCATTCGTTTGGAGGAGACCCGGAAGAGATCACAGGAGAGGGAGGAGGCGAAGGGCAAGACACGGGCTGCCTAGACGAAGACTCAGGTGTTTGAGAGCCCCTGCATGTATTCACGATGGACATACTTATTGTAGCTATACAATGGATTGCTTGTCTTCGATATGTCGATGGTCGGGTGACGTGCTCGCAGCAGGAATCCATTTCAGCGTTTTCCGTAGTTGATCGGGCGCTTCACAGGGGTAACATGCACTCCCCGCACTTCCCGCTGTGTTCCATCTGCACAACCATCCACCATCACGTCTGGCCCTCGATTCATACCTCATTCCATTGATATCTTAGACTTCACTTCACCTCTGGGTCCACTTCATGAGCATTGTGCCTCCCTCGATCGCACCCATCGAACCCAGCGTCTTCGACGATGACGACGAAGGCTGGCAGGATATGCCCATCGTCCGAGACTCGGACGACGTTGCCTTAGGATTGGACGAAGAAGACCAGAAGAAGTACAAATATGTTCCCCCTGCCGCGAAGAAAGAGGCTTCCACAGGTGCCGGAAACGCTACAGGCAACGTCCTGGACGTTGATTTCGAGGGTGTGGAATGGCGGTCGAAGGTCGATCAGAACGAGAGTGAGTATACTCGACTTAGGATGAACGAAGAGGACGAATCGGATGAAGTGCACATGCGTACCCGTTACCTATTCGACGAGGACAAGGCGATGACTCCTCTGAGCCAGATGCAAGCTACGAAGGACCTCCTCACCGAGGCGCAGCGAGTAGCGTACGTCGGCTTGTGCGCTCTTACGACCAAGGAGATGGCCAAGAGCATGAGAGATCTTAATGCAAAGGAGTTCAACAATGCGATCAAGAGTATGGAACTCTGGGCACTGAAGATCATGGGCCGGTTGTATTATCATATGGAGCTTGCGACTGCAGGTGAGTAGTATCGTGCAGTCTTTCGAGGACGTCACGGCTAAACAACTGTCACAGAGCAGAAGATGATTGAGAGTCTGTCCGCTCATGGCATTGAGGCGAAGGATCTTGTTCCGTCTCTCATGACCACGCATACCGTCGCCAATCCAGAGTACGATCCAGCAGAAGCTCAGCGGGAAACAGAGCTTCAGGAGACTGAAGCAGCGGACCACTTGTCATCTATAGAGGACCAGTCGGAAGACATCACCCAACCTTCCGTAGAGACATCCACCACGCCGCCGAAAAGTCCATCATTTCCATCTCCGGATCAAGATACCCAGAAACCCGTTCAAACTACAGCACGAATCCTACAAGGCACAACCGCTGCTAGTATGCCCGGTGTCAGTACCCATCTATCGACCACGGAAAAGGACGTGACATTGGACATACGGTGGACTGTCCTTTGCGATCTGTTCCTGATACTCATTGCAGATAGCGTTTATGATGCACGGTCGCGAGTTTTGCTTGAACAGGTTGCCTTGAAACTTGGGCTAGGCTGGGTGGACGTAGTGAAGTTTGAGCGACGGGTGACAGAGGCGTTAGAGATTCAAGAAGAGGTGGAGAATTTGGAGCAGAGGGAAGTGATCGAGACGGTGAAGAAGAACAGCCGCAGGAAGAGGTACATGATGCTTGGCCTAGCCACTCTCGGTGAGCGATTTCGCTTGTCCTACTTCATTCGAGTTGTTGACTGGGAGGCATAGGTGGTGGTCTAGTCATTGGTCTTTCTGCAGGACTCCTAGCACCAGTCATTGGCGCGGGCCTCGGTGCAGCCTTCACAACTATCGGTATCACCGGTACTACTGGTTTCCTCGCTGGCGCAGGTGGCGCAGCTGTTATTACCACAGGCGGTGTTCTGACCGGCTCTGGCATCGCGGTCAAGGGTATGGCGAAACGGACTCAATACGTTAGAACATTTGACATTCTCCCCCTACACAACAACAAACGCGTGAACTGCATTCTTACCGTGTCGGGGTAAGCGATTTTAGCATATGATGGTCGTATCGCTTATTCACAACCTGCAACGCAGCTTTATGACCGGCAAGCAAGATGACGTGCGGTTACCTTTCAGTGTCCTGGACCCTGTCGTCGGCGACGTGTTCAGTGTACTGTGGGAGCCCGAGATGATTAGGGAGACGGGTAGTGCCCTCAGGATTTTGACTGGAGAGGTCTTGACACAGCTCGCTCAGACAGCACTGCAAGCGACGGTGATGACAGCTCTCATGAGCGCGCTACAATGGCCCATCAGTGAGTCGTAAATATTCCTGAGGGAAAGAGAAAGGAGCTTACCTTTTCATGCAGTCCTCACGAAGCTTGGATACCTGATTGACAACCCCTGGAACAACGCCCTGGACCGCGCTCGAGCCGCAGGAAGCGTCCTTGCGGACGTTCTCATCAATCGACATCTTGGAGTCCGGCCCATTACGCTCATCGGGTTCTCACTCGGCGCTCGAGTCATCTTCTATGCCTTGCTTGAGCTTGCGAAGCAAAAGCAGTATGGTATTGTTCAAGATGTGATTATCCTCGGAACCACAGTCACTGCACCTACTCGATCGTGGATTCAGACACGAAGCGTTGTCTCAGGGAGATATGTCAACGGGTATGCACGCAATGACTGGGTCCTGAACTACTTGTTCCGCGCGACTAGTGGTGGCTTGAACACGGTAGCGGGTCTACGTCCGGTGGAAGGTGTACCGGGTATGGAGAATGTGGATGTCACCGACAAGATTGCGGGTCATATGAGCTATCGGACATTCATGCCTCTCATCTTGGACCAGCTAGGATTCCCAGTATTCTCAGATTATTTCGACGAGCCAGAGGTGAGAAATAGTCACTGCGTCTATATGTTGCTTCGGCTAAGAATTCGTCTAGGAACCCGATTTCGAGGGTGAGCGGATAGTCGTCAAGGAAGACGAGCTGCCGAAGAAGAAGAGCTGGTTCTCGCTGAAGAAGAAGCCTTCTGTTCCGTCGTCACCAAAGGTCTCGCGGCCGCCATCTGCCACAGGGGGCTCGTTCCAACGACATAAGAAGAATTCGTCCAGCGCTTCTTCGTTGTCGATAGACGACGACCTGCCACCGCGAATGGAGACACCTCCCCCAGGGTACACCGAGAAGAGCTCAACACCCGGTACACCGTCTTTAGGAGAGATCACTGAGGCCCAGGAATCCACTTCCGACATCCCAACTTATGCCGGCTTCGACCTGAAGGCGATCAAAGAGGTCGTCGACACCTCCTCTCTGAGTCCGGAGGAGCAGCATATCCCTGCGCCTATCGCAGTCCGGCCCACTTTAAACGACATACACCCTCCAACACAGCGCTCCGAATCCGCACCGCTGTCGATCCAAGACTCGCCTCTCGCCACACCCAGGATACGACCGTCATTGGATTTACACAGCGTTTCCGATAGCTCGGCGCCTATTGCAGGCCCAAGCACCGTCTCCAATGATCTCAGTGCCTCTCTCTCGCGGTCGATGTCTCTGAACAGTTTGCGAAATGAATCTCACGAAGACATGACATCACCGTCGTCAAAGACACCCTCAATCGCAGATTACGCCACTCAGCGGCCGCCCACACTATCTTTCGCTGGTGCAGACGGATCTGTGTCTGTATGGCCCGCATCCCCGGACAAGACGCCGTCATATAGCAGCTTCTACACCGGTGACCGTCCGTCATTCAGCTCGACTTATCTCAATGGTACAAATCTGGGGTCCAGCAACGGATTTGTTGGACTCGGATCACACAACCCGAATCCCTTCAGTCCACCCGGTACAGCTGGACTGTCGTTTGGTAGTATAGACGGCTCTGTTACCCTATCCCCGTTACCAGGTGTGGAACGGGATCCTTGGGACATCCCATCTCCTTCCTTCGGTGGCGGTAACTCTCTACGGTCATCGAAGAAGTCGTCTGCCGCCTCGAGTACCGTTAATCTCAACCCATGGTCAAATTAGTTATCTGGACATATCGTGCTTCTCTTTCGCTGTCTGTACTTTCATACACCGCTATCTCTCTCCACAATCTCTTCTCTGGCAGCACTTCCACTCTCTTGCATTGTTTCGGACCCATCTTACCGTTGTTGTATACAGCATATTTCTAGCATCGATTAGCATAGGCTGCGGGTAATGGTAGTTACATCTCTCAATCGAGCATGGCTCGTGATATAAGTGGCGACTTACATCGATCGCGACTTTTGATTTGGAATAAGCATCGTGCTACGCAGCAGCCCTGGTTTTCCTCGAGGCTCGCGCTCATTCTTGGTGCTGACTGAGTCTCCACATATCCGCGACACAACGACGATTGGGGTTGCCTTGGCCCTTGAGTAGTTTGCATCATTTGGGCTATGCTTGTATCAACCCGGATGGACCGGAGCGTGCCGTGCACGTACTTGCACCTCCTCCGTGGTGCTTTGGAACAAGTTTAGGCTTACAGCTCACTCCGCCATCCCAGACGTTGCATAGCTCATGCGCGTCGGCATTTCTCAGCTATGTTTCCCATATATTGCTCACCGGAGCCTCCAAGCTTCAAACACAACATTAATCGTGCAATCGCAAGATCCCGGCGGAAACGATGACGACGGTAGAGTTTTGGGTCAGCTGATGCGCATTCCTGATGAATAGAAGCAGCGTCGGCCTATTGAAGGATTCTGCGAGCAGCAGGCTCTCCTCAACGCAAGACTTCAACGTGTTCGAGCCTGTTCGAGCACTACTAGTGGGCGCCATGAACGGGGTATTCAATGGAGCCACAACGTTGATGGATTCCGTCTCCACAACCCTCGGAGGTGCCGGAAGGCTACCAACGTTGTGAATCTGATGCCGAAGTGAGGCTGTCCTGCCTGTTCCTGCCCCGGAGGAGAGTTCATATCCACGACCATGAGCGCAACCAGCATCACCAGCCACTTGGGAACCGGCACGAACCTACCCCAAGGTTCACGCTCTCCGTGATTCGGTGAGTAAAGAGGCGGTTCTGACGCTTTAGCCGTATACTGACCCTGTTCCCATCGCAAGGATAAAAGCAACGGGGGACCGCAGTCCCGTCCTCTGTGCGGCATCAGTTCCTCTGCGGACGTCCCGCCACCAACTTCCACTCAGACGTTGTCCATTCGCGTCGTCTCAGCACTACATCTCATACCACAAACTACCCTCTCCTGACGCTACATTCTGTTACCTCAGTCTTTGACGACCTCGACGAAACCGACAATGTCTCCCAATCATCTTCGCCCACGTCCCATCCTGAAGAAGAACCGTTCACATACCAAGCCTACCGTCACACCTCTTCCATTCATCGACCACGGCCCGCTCTCCCCACACGTCCACTTCCCGCCCACTCCCGGCCTGACTTCCACCCACGCCGTCTACTCCCCAACGACGTACGACCGCGCCCCGATCATCGTCTCGCCGAACGTCTGCGAGCTCCCAGACCGACACGACAGGATGTACTCGCCACCCGTCGCCGAGTTCGAGATCGAGCACATCGAGAGGGGCCGGACGAAAGACCGGGGGAACCGGAACGTGAAGGGAAGCTACTTCCACCCTCGTGCGTATGAGGCATGTGAGCCCGAGCCGACGCTCCGCACTTCCCCTTCCTCCCTCAATCCACCCTTCCTCATCGACGACGAGTCTCCATCGGAAGACGAAGACGACGAGATTATCACTCCTCCAGATCACTATCCTCCGCACCCTGCTCCGTGGAAGCGGAAGAACGAGGAGGAGGATGGTCCCATCCTCGATGACGTCTACGTTCGCACACCCGTGTATTCGATCCGGAGTGCACATAGTCAAGGGAACCCTTGGGAGATGACGCAGGATGGGAAGAGGCGGAGACCCAGTTTGAGGCGGATGGCACACCAGCCTATGATGAAGCGAGCTAGGGACTGTTCCGTAACGAGTCCACAGTTCAGTCCTCAGCTTGACGAAGGTTGCCTAGGCGGGTTTTGACGTTAATTTTTCTTCTTCTTTCTTCCCCATGCCAGTCACGACCTACGCATCAGCGTACTCTGTACTCTCTAGCTTTTTCTTTCGGATTCTTCTTCTGCATTTGGACGTTTTCAAAGGCAATTTCGGAACGGGCATGATACCACTGTACCTTCATACCATGTATCTACTATAACCATCGTACAAGGCGCTGGTCGCCGAGTACCCTTTCACGCAGACTTCGAGTCTCAAATCCAGCTATTCGCACTTCATCTACACAGTTCGCCACAGTCAGAAGAGCAGGCGAGAACGAGATTGTGGATACTTACCTACTTCACTTTCTGTCGATCGTCTCCGACAACATGGTAAGTTGGAGACGATGCGATCTACCTTCGACTCCGATGAAATGCTGCCGTCCGATGAACATCACTGTGGGGACGGTGGGGTATCGTAAAGGCGAGACATTCCATATGGCGATGATCGTCGCGGGAGAACCCTCGCATTCTGTACTGGAAAGTAAGTGGAGTATGTGGATGGAATGTGACTTGCGACAGCGCTCCAGTGTCAGACTGCTGTTCCGGAACTGCTTTTTGCGTCTCAATCACAAAATCTAGGTGGCGAGTAGCCGTGTGCTTCAGCGAGAAGCACCCGGATCAGGCAGATCAGCACATACCTGTCTGCTTCTTCCCAGAAGATGTCGCCTCAGCTTCGGCTTGCACCGTCCATCGTCCCAACGAAACCATCCCTCTCGGTGTTGCGTCGTCGTCGGCCTCAGGCTGGATGGCTCGGAACATCGTGGCAGGTGATGATAGAGATGAAAATTTTGGTCATTTGCGACGCGGGGAAACTAGGAGATAGCCTGAACAGGCCCGAGCTCGCGACCATCGTTGATCGCAAGGCGGCAGGAAGGCTGTGGAAGCTGGCAGCGACGCTGTTTGCGCCGCAAAGAAAAAGACATGTCTACAGCGCCTATTCGCACGTGGCTAGCCGATCGCGAACGATCTCAGATCTTGATCTGGAGAAAGACAGACGACACGATTTGTTTCCGACAACATCACAACATGCAATCATGTTCGCCACCGTGCAAGACCTCAGTCTATCGCCTCGCATACAACTCTACACAAGCTGGCTCATGAAATGGACTGCTCTCGCTCCTGTACGGCCCCGGTGAAGGGGTCTAGCCGTCGCCCTCGGGCTCCTCCGCGTCGACGTGACAGAAGAGATGGTCGAACGTATCCTGATAGAGTTGGGCCCTGTCAATCTCACTGTTCTGGGACCTGCATCCCCTTCGTACAAGCATCGTCGCCTGCATCGATTTGTATACGTCGGCTGCTCGCGTCCCCGCCGCTCTGTGACACGTTGTGGAGCTCCCCGAGGCTCCGAGCATGGTGGCCTGTCCCGCTGGATTGACCTGCTATGAGGCCCGAGCAAAGGGTGCAAGAGCCGACTGGGATGAGAAGAAGTTGCGCGGAAGGCCCAAGGGGGAGATCTGCGCTTCTGCGGGTGGGATGCGAACGCGAGGAATTTAGCTGAGTTGAGAGAGGGAGAAGCGTGTGCCCGCCGCTGCCGCGTGCTATCGAGGTGAAGTGGATCAGCCCGTCACTGCTTCGATGCTAGCTCGCTGACGTGACGACATTCAGTGACCCTCTCCATCCGAAAGGATATGTTTTCTGTGACAATTTGTGGCGTGCGACTCCCGAGAAGCTTCCTCTTTGGGCCCAATCCCGTCCCAAGATGGCATGTGCTGTCGTCCTTTTCGTGGACGCTGTCTTCTCGTTCGTCACATTTGACATTGATCCCACTATAAAGTCGCCCGACCTCGTCGTCCCCACTCTTGTCTCCACCCCACCACCATCCCCCTCGTTTACAAATGGATCCCACCGTCGCTCAACAGCCTTTCGTTCCTCTCTTCGAAGCCCCGCCCTCCAGGCACTCCACCGCCGCCTCGATCTGGGCCCCGCAACCACAGCCCTCCGACACGGCGTGGTCGCGAGCCATCGACTCTATCAGCAGAGTCGAACACGGCTTCAACGACGCCGCCCGCCCGGACGTCAGGCGTACCACCTCCTTCCCTGCCCGCAAAGGCGGCGAAGATGTCTTCGGTCCTGTTGGCTTCGTTGGTCATCGCAAGAAGGACGTCGGCGCCATCGGGGACGGTCGTAAGAAAACCGCTGACTATGACCCCATGGTATGCATATATGCGCCCTTCTTGTGACTATATGCTGATTTTCGGAACTCTCAGCACGTTGAACAGCTGCTTCGCACTTTGAATCTTAACTCTCCCGCTCATTTTAGCATCAATACCCACGCCGGCGATTTCACCTCGTCGACCGCATCCCCCGACTTATCCCCCATCTCCACTACCTCCGCTCTCTTGACTCCGACGGACCTTTCTCCCGCGAAGGGCTTCGACCCTAAGCTTGGTCCTGCTTTTGACTTTGGTCCGGTCTACCAGACTCAACCAAACGGGCTCCTCTTCGAGACTGGCATCCCTCGGGCGTATACCGAGACCATGACCGCAGAAGGCATCGTCTTGCAGCCGCTGCAGCAAGGTGATCGTCTACAGCATGAGGCTCGTCCGTTCCCTCTCTTCGAGCCTTTCTCCGAGCGTCCGACGCCGGTCCCCTCCTCGCATGGTCTCTCCCCTCTTCTTCCTCCGGGTAACCATGGTCGTGGTGACTCCGCTCCGACTTCGCCCTTTCCCTGGAGCACTCCGCGCTTCCGCACGTCTTCCGAGTGGCTTAGGCCTGAGGATAGACATGCGTCTGATATTTCTGGTGCGGCCCAAGACCCCGCTCCCCGTCCTCTCCAGCAGAACTCTTTGCAAGGTCCGGCTCACGCTCATGAGGTACGTGTCTTCAGTCCGCATCTAGCTGCATCTAGCCAACCACTGACTATATGCTGTTAGCCTATCAACTTCTTGTCGCTCCTCCACCCTTCTTCTACTCCTCCGTACGGTCTTTTCGTGTCGCGGATAATCAAGTCGTCAGATCAGCAAGCATCGATCTTCCTTCAGCAAAAGCTTAAAGTTGCAGACGCAGAAGAGAGAGCCAAAATCGTGGACGCCATCTGCGCTCGTGGGTATGAGATGATGGCTCACCGGTACGACTTTCACTTTAATCCTGATGGCACAATAGTGACCATGTTAATCTAGCTTCGGGAACTGGGCCGTTCAGAGGTGCTTGGAAGCTACTGCGAGCATCGAAGAGCGAAGGAAGATCGTTAACTGTATGCGGTGGGTAATGTTCGTTAGCCTCGCACGGTGCACATTTTTGAACCAGCATTTACTCAGGGGTCGCGTGGTAGACCTTGCCACTAACTGCTACGGTTGTCATGTTCTTCAGAAAGCTCTAGATTGCGAAGAGGACATTCGACTTCTCATCGTTTCGGAGCTACTCCTAGGGGATCCCGCCCAGACCCTGGTGAACAAGCACGCTTCGCACGTTTGGAGCAAGGTTGGTACCCTTCAATGTGTCCATTCGCGCCGCGAACTGACCTCTTGGCAGATCATGGAGCTTACTTGGACTCCGCCTGCTCCTCCTATCTTTGCATAGTATGCTCTACTTTCACAATTCACGAGATTGTACTGATATCGTGCCCGCCGTTAGCGTCAACAGGTCTTTGCAGGGCAAGTGGGCCTCTTTGGCTTGCCACGAGACAGGATCACTCGTCGTCCAGGTCAGCATGATCATTTCCTTTCTTCTCTTGAGTATCTGACCATCCTTCCTTTCTCAGCATGCATTCGAGAACTTGGAGGAATCCGCCAAGGACGGCATAGTTGATGAGTTGCTCAACCAAGGTCCTGCTGTGTTCGGCGAAGTTGCCAAGAACCAATGGGGCTCGTATTGCATTCAGCATAGTGGGTACTGACTGGTCGTTCAATGATCCGTGTATTGACGACGTCGTCTACAGTTCTTGAGCACGGATCTAACAAGCATCGTGCTATGGCCCTCGACCACCTTGTTTCCGGTCTTCTCGAGTACGCTACTAGCGAGCAGGGTGCGAAGTCTGTTACGAAGGCTCTCAAAGAAGGCGGAAAGGATACTCTCAACCGCATCATCAAGCGCATGTGCGAACCAGCTAAAGGGTGGGTACCCGTTCTTATATTCTCGCCTGGCCAGGGAGTGCTCATCCTACGTTCTCATAGTGCTCGCCGTGCGATGATCGTCGACTTGGCTCTGTCTGCGACTGGCAGCCAGTTGATAGCTGCAGTTCTCCCTGGTGTAAGTGTCGCCGCTTCGTCGACCAGTCTGTATCCAGATTATTGACGTCGCTTTAGGCTGATAAGGATCAACGCGCCTTGCTGTACGACTCTATCCGCGGTCACATCGTCACGCTCCGTGGCTGCAAGACCGGTTCGAAGGTCATCTGGCTTTTGTACGTGTTATAACATCTTCCATAGCGATATCGAAACTCATGTTCGCTCTGCAGTGACAGAATGGTCTGTGGCTGCTCGTTTCCCGCTTCCGCTGCCTCTAACATCCATCTACAGCGCGCATACTACGGCTACTAAACATCTCAGCATTTGCTTCGTCCTACGCGACATCATTCACGTTGATCTTTGAGGTCTATCTCGTCACCACCATCATCACGCATCAACCTTATCCTCCGCATTCACTGGAACATCTCGCTGTCCACATCGTATTGTGTAATTATTCGCATCCGCATCCAACCACTGGCCCATAACCGGCAAGACCACCCATCGATCAAAAGCTCAATTTCGTTCTACATTATCCATATCGTATGCATTCGCAGATTTATCATCGCACGAGCTCATCCCAGCTTGCATTCGGCCTTCACCGTTGTGAGTGCGCCTCGGACTCTCATCATCTTATTCGCATCCCATTGCATTTTCTTGCCGCATTTATTGTCTTCGCTTCAATTTCCATTCGCTCGCTCGCTTTTACACCTTCTCCTATTTTACCAGTCATTTTTCGCCCTAAATACTTTATGCATTGCTGGGACTGGGACTCGCCATATCCGCTTGTTTACCTTCCGTCGTCCAACCCATAGACCCATGTCTGCCTGTACGCACCGCACTCTCTTTGTACTCGCATCTGAACAGTAGTTACTCGGATTTTCTTCCGTAGTTGTACATTATCGCAAAGTCAGTCGTCATCGCAAGTGAGCTGAAATGTAATCGCGTTTCTGAACGAGATGTCGACCGCAGTAGACGCTTTGGGAAGTGGGGTTGCCGTTTATGGACAGCACTTTCCCAAACCAGACTTTGCGCAAATAACCACAAATACCCTAAGTTGGATGTCTCTCCGGCGCCAGTTGCCGCAGCCGCAGCGAGCTCAGACCGGTCCACGATGAGGTCGTCTTTCGCGTTGCTCGCTTTCCTCTCTCTCCCCGCCGGCCGTGTGGGCATCTCCCGCACCAGAGCTGCAAGCCGTCTTGAGCGAGCTTGAAGGTTTCGGTATCTCCCAGCTCTCCGACAACTTACGCGATGGTCTGGGACACGCAGTCGACCAAGCCGGCAAGGTCCTTCACGACACACAGGATAAGGTGGAGCAGTGGATGGCTGAAGGAAAGAACTTCATCAAGGAGCACGGGCTCGTTTGTGAGTGCGCATCTATGTTTTTCAATTATGGTGAACTCATATCCTTGTTGAACAGATGAGCTTGTTACCCATCCCACATTTCCTGACCACCAGCTGCGGGTGACCGACCCCAACATCTGTGATCCTGATGTCAAGCAGCACTCGGGATACCTAGACATCTCTGATGGAAAGCATCTGTTCTTCTGGTATGTCCAACGCCAGCATTATCATGTATCCACTTCAAACTCTAAACGCGCTGCGCAGGTTCTTTGAGTCGCGTAACGCACCGAAGACCGCTCCCGTTACCATGTGGTTGAACGGTGGTCCTGGATGTAGTTCCATGACCGGTGTTCTCTTTGAGAACGGACCGTGCCGTGTTGCGAACGATGGCCACAACATCACGTACAACAAGCACAGCTGGACCGCGCACTCCAACATGATCTTCCTCGACCAGCCCGTCAACGTCGGCTACTCCTACTCCTCCGATGGCTCTGGCGTCAACAACACTCCCGTTGCAGCGGAAGACGTCTATGCGTTCCTCGAGCTCTTTTTCTCCAGATATCCCGAATACGCTGACGCGGCATTCCACATTGCTGCGGAAAGCTACGGCGGTACTTACGCGCCCCATATCGCGTCTGTCATTCACCAGAAGAACATCGAGCTGAAGTCTGCTTCGTTCAATGCTCCCACACCTGCGCCCAAGCACATCAACCTGGCCAGTGTCATCCTTGCGAATGGCCAGACTGAGCCTCGTACACAGATGGCTTCTGTCCCCGATTACGCATGCAACGGACCTTTCCCTATCTATGACGACCCGGAGGGTCCGCAGTGCGTCGCACTCAGGAGCAAGGTCCCGACTTGCCAGCGGTTGATTTCTGGATGCTACAACTATAACTCCAAGCTCACTTGCGTCCCTGCCATTCTTTACTGCTACAGTCAGATCATGGGTCCTCTTCAACGTGGGTGGAACATTGACGTCATCATATTCCGTAACTGATATCTTTTTACTTTCAGAGACCGGCTTGAACCTCTACGACGTCCGCAAGAAGTGCGACCGGTCCAAGGATGGCCCTCTGTGCTACAAGGAAATGTCCTGGATTGAAGTCTTCCTTAACGACCCCGCGGTCAAGAAGACCCTCGGTGTCCCCACTGACATCAACTTCGAGTCTTGCAATATGAACGTTAACCAGGCATTCTTCGGTCAGGGAGATGGCATGAAGAACAGCGCTGTCCTACTCGGTCCGCTCATTGACGACGGTATCCGCCTGCTTGTGTACGCTGGTAACGCTGATGCTATGTGCAACTACATCGTGAGCATCTACAGTCATCCAGAGCGAGAACTGTTCAACCAATTGACCGATTCCACAGGGCAATGAAGCCTGGCTCTCCCAGCTCGAGCACACCTACCACGCCGAATTCACCAAGACAAAGTCTGCGCCTTGGGTCACCCTCGATACTGGTAAGATTGCGGGTGAGGTGAGGAGTGCCGGTGGCGATGGCTTCACCGCTGGTAATGTCACTTTCGTGCAGGTGTACGATGCCGGGTATGTTCTTACCATTCCTGCTTAATCTCAACACTGCTGATCCTGTGCGTTCCACGTTCCAGCCACATGGTTCCTTTCGACCAGCCGGAAGCTGCACAGGTATGCTCGCTTGTTTCCTTGTACCGCATCCTTTTACTCACTACAACCGATTTAGGACTTGTTCACTCGCTGGATCATGGATGTCCCTCTCAGCTTGAACGCCACTGCGGCCGCATCTGTTCTGTCTGTGCCTTTCGGCGGCATCCTCTAGACATATATCACTATCCCAATCTCAACACTTTGGATTTGTACTATACTCCTAGCCCTCGTTACCTGTGCAATTATACCTTTATCGGTTGTAACGTCTCTATTCATACACGTTCTATGGGATTGGCATTATTACATTACAGCTATCACCGTCCGTGGTCCGCTATCCACCTTCGGATGTCTTCGGACTCTCTGACTGCAACCCCAAGTCCTGCATGATCGGTGCTCCTTCGACATGCGCATGCCGTAGTGGACTTGTCGGTGTCGTAACGGAATCGTTGTCCATCAGAGTCGACAACGTGTTGTGGGGTGTTTGCTGCATGCTCTCCACGATGTAGGACTTCATCTCCCCAGATTGGTATACCTTCTCGCGCATGTTGAGGAGCAGTCTGCTGCCGAGGATCGATGGAAGTGCTGCTGACCATCTGAGAAGAAGGTAAGGATCAGAACGGGATACTTCACCCCAGTTTCGCGATCAGTACGTGAGGGGGACGTACGGCATGACCATGTTGATGTAGGTGGGGTTGACTGCCCAAATGATGGTACTGCAGAGAAGGATGGCGAAGATACTGTGATAGGGGTGACTCCGTCAGTCGCCCCGGTTATCGATCCTCATCATACACTCACGCAATGAAATACAGCAAACTGGTCATACGATGCAGGTAAGTGTCGTCATATTTCCTCGAAAGTAGAGGACTTTACCTGTCTCGAGCCACCGTAGCTACCAACGGGATGCTTCTACTCGGATTCTTGGGTGACCAGGCTTTGTAGATGACCAGGATGCATAGTATGGGCTCGAATATGAGCCCTGGTACCCAGAACAAGGCTGACAGCTCGAGAAGACCCCGGTAGTAGCATCCGGTAGGGGTCGATGCTATCGGTAGGTCTGTAATTTGCAAACCAATCAGCGAAGTTGTAGGACGAACGAATAGCGAGGAAGAACGTACGTTCGAGGTTCCCAATCGTGACCCCAACCAGCGACGCCATCGCCGCCATCTCCAACGCACACATCGCGAGAAGCAGAAGCAATACCGATTTACTTCGTTCGTACAAAGCATAGACCTAGATGACCGACTTCAGTAATCCACTGAAGTCCAGAAAATGAAATGAGGTACTTACCCGGAGCTGTAAGATGACTGCCAGATGGATCGGACTTGGTTCAGAAAGATGTACCAGTTCGTGCGAGGTAATGCGTACCTTGCATCAGCAGTGTTTGGACAAGTGTTCTGCATTTTTCGTCTCATAAATTAACAGAGTATGAATGGAAGCCAGATTGATCACGTACACTATATCATTGCACATCAGGTAGATGACGCATCTACGCTCTCAATGAGCACTGGTCAGAGCTGCAGGTGGTCGTGCGTACATCTGCTTGATGTTATGTTGAGCAAATATAGCACTTATGACACCGACGTCGTGTACGCACTTTAGATGATCAAGTCCGCTCTTCGTGAGAGGCACTGGTGAGCAGGACAAAATGAATCAGCAAATTTGTCGTGGATCTATCAAGCATTCGGCCACTGACCACTGTCGTAGATGAGATATGCCAGAGAAAAGAACCGGTTCTGAACCAGAATGTGAACGTCAGTGAATGGCTGATGCCGTCATAGGTATGAGTGTACTTACGAACACGAATAAGTAGAAGCCCAAGCTGTCCTTGCGTGCAAACCAGATAAGGCTGACCTGTCTCAGACCGTCAGACTGTCCTTCTGGTGCGATACTGATCCCCACGTACTTCGCGATCCAAGGTCACTACTACGGAGAAGTTGTCAGCTATGCGTAGTATGAAAGATTGGTGTTACAGCTCACGATGATCATATCCAAGGAGCGTTATTGCCGCCATCCTAGACCGCTTCCCCATATTGACTTCGGGTACTTGCTCGTTAGCAACTCGAAGGCATTGATACTTCACGGAGACTCACGCGCATTGATCACAAAGAATGGCAGATGCTCGTCTGGCATTGGAGCCATTGAGAAGAGCGATGTGTCAGGATCCGTCTCGCAGAGAGACGGGCAGAGCTGAAAAGTTGTGTATGAATGGCCGCAGGCCAGCTGCAGCTCCGTCGACGAGGAGGAACGCATACGGTCGTGGGCATGGGGATATATACCAGCATCTGTTGATCCTCCCCGTTCCAAAGATCTGACCAAGGTTCCCGCTGTTTACTGTCGCCGTGGCTGCCCTGTGTTGACGTGCCAGATTGGATCGACTGGCAGTAAAGGAGGTCTTCGAATATCATGGATTATCAAGTTCCAAAGCGTCACCGAGCTGGATCCTACATCATTTGATGAAGGTCTGTGTTTATGGGCGGGGACACTGTACAAGTCGACGCCTGGTAAGTAGTGGATGCTAAGAACTTCCAACGAGAACTAACGTGAGTGAAGGCACATATGCACATGTACATTTCAATGCATAGTCAGAGAACCCTTCGAGAGATTTCGACAGTGGGAGAGGTCTTGTAAGCGCTATAAAGCTTCAAATTGAACATCAAATACGCGTTGTAGTGCTTTGCATGAAGCGGATCGTTGACTGCGATCACCATGAGACGCTGCGAACTAAAATCGAGCCCTTCGTGTAGCCGGTGAAGCATGTTTTACGAGCATAGAATGGCAGGTATAGCATAGACGACCGTATGTCTAGTGAGTCCATAGATCACCCGCGACTCTATGAAACCAATGATGCCGTCAGCCGTTGTAGATCGCCGCAGGAGAATTCCACGCACACCCTTCTCCCCCCTCAAACACAAGCTTGGCCGAGCCTCAGATTAAGACACTTAGCTTGCCTCGCTCGTGTAATCTGTGGAAAACGTCCTCGAACAGTGGCTTTGATTCGGCAGGCATCTTCTCTCCGTGGTGTCCAGCATGCCTGATGACGACCGACAACCTCGGGCAGTTGTCTGCAAGCCTACACAGCGTGTCATGCACCGCAGAGATCTCTTCATGAGCATCCTTGAAGAGGCCCGGGTTCGTGTGGGGGGCTTCCTGCCATTCCATGTAGTACATGGACAGCGTGACGAGCTGTAAGGGCGGAGAGGTGTGTATGAGCGAATGGAGCATCGACTCGATATCACGCCATGCCAAGCGATTTGGTATATGGGCTGCGTCGCCATAGAATGTGAACTGAAAGGCGATAGTTTGCAGACTGGTGCACAGCTCCAGGCTGGGAGACTCTTCCCATCCATCTGTCAATTATAGATTAAGATCGGCGTATGAGAGTAATATGTGAGTTCCTCACCAGTCGAGGTAAGCCTTACAAATAGATGTTCCAGCTTGGGACCCGTATGCACAAGTAGAACCTCATGGACTCGGGCCATCTGCATGTCGAAAGCGATCCTGGACAGCAACTTGAATGCTCCTGCACGCCCCAGGGTGTCGAGGAGGGTTTCTGACGACACAGTCACCATAGAAAGAGACGAAATTGAGAGCTCCAGGTTCCCATGGCCGCACAATGCCTCCGCTTCCTCCGGAAACTCCAGGGAGTCTTGGATTACAAACAGCTCCAAATGTCCGATCTCGCCGAAGATTGACAGAAGGTCGAGGACGCGATGTGCATTGAGACTGATGCCCAAAGGTGCACTCCGATACGGGTACCTCATTTCGAGGCGTTGCAGAACAGGCTTCGCGTAGTTGTCAGCAAAGCATGAGGGATCATCGCTGGAGGCTCGGAGGAGTACGTCGTCCATACGAAGGACTCTGAGCTTTGGTAGGAAAGTCCGGGCGAGTAATGCTGCCATCGTTGTATGGGAAGGATCAGGCATGACTTCCTCATGCTCGAAATTGTGCATGTCGCGTCGTACTAAGGTCAAGACCTGGATGAAGCAGCGAATTGTGGGGTGGGCCTCAAGGAAGGCTACGAATGCTTCCAGAGACTTCTTGCGGCCTGTGCGACATGTCAAAACGTCCAGACCATTAGAGAGAATCTCAATGTAGGAGAAATTGCAGACGCACCATAAGATCCGTCAGGAAACTCCATCCCGTCCTCTTGTCCCTGCAACTCAGACCAGTACGAAACCCAGACCTCTTCGAAGAGAAGAGGAAGTGCTGCTTCTCTCCAAAGCTTGGACACTGACCCGCAGCACAGGATGTCCGATTTGCGAAAGTAGACGTGAAACTGCGAAGAGGTCTCCGCCATCATTGGAAAACTGTCGGAAACGTCTTCGACGCCGTCTGCTTCGTTGAAGCCATCCTGGCTCCCAGACGAAGATTCTTCTTCTGAGTCGTTGAAGCCGTCGTCAGTCTCGGATCTATCGTCAAACTCAACGCCTACGTGGGCGCGCCTTCGAGGTTTGAGATGTTCCAATATCGAGCAGAGAAGCTCGAAAGGTAGGCTGCCTATGCCGGTGGGGTGGCTGGGATAGGGCATCGTCGTTGTCGTCGCAAGATTCCGTGGATGTGAATGTGAGAAGGGGACCGGTCGTGCTCCACGGTTATGGTTAAGTCATTGCCTTCAATACGGATGCGATGTCTGGAAGGCACTTGCGGCGATGTCATGTTTCGTTTAGAGAATGACAAAGGCTGTAAGTATGGGAAAAGAAGGAGGTGACCCAAGAGAGACACTGATTCCGAGGAAGCGCTCAGCGTCCATCGTTGCACGCTCATCAAAGTTCAACGTTCAAGCTCAGTCAAGTGGTTCCGAAACTTGTTGCTCCATCCACCGACCTCCCTCTGATATCGACTTGAATAATTCTTATAGTTCATCTACATCCAGCCACCGTGGGGCTCTGATTCTACACATTCACGCATTGATGCGTTCAAGCATAACCTTCATCTCGCCTTTAAGCCGGTCCGCCATTGCTCGCGCGGGGACCTTCGGATCCCATCCCAACGACCGTGAACGAGTGGACGAGGTGCGTGTATTGTTCGCAAGATAACCGTAAACGACCTGAGAATTTTTTTGTCAGATCTCGTATGGAAGGGCGCTGAAGAACTGTTGTGACATACCCCAAGTTCGCTGTTCATCTCTTCTGGGGTGAACTGAGTTTCTTCTGCGGATCTGATAGTCCCGAGCTCGTAAAGAGCTTGACCTATGCCGCGGAAGTATGGCCCAACCGATGAATACCCGTTCTCCGCGAAATAGTGACCGTCAATGCCAGAAGGGATGTTCTTCCCGGCTATGATTGCATCGAAGATGATGAAGTATAGGTCGGCCACTGTGAACGGGTCAGAGTACTCAGCAGCTACTTGGCTCCTACCGGAAGAAGCACATACCGTCGTGGATATCCACGAAATTCCAGACGTTCTTCATGGGGCCGACGACACCAGGTACGCCACGCTTGATATCGCCCAACGCTATGAAGTACGCTGCGGTCGGAACTGGATTCTGCAGACCAGCCTTGACGAACCTCCCGGTAGCCAGTCCGAAGATGATGGATGGATAGACCGTATACGAGGTAATGTAGCCTACCGTCGTGGCTCAGTTGAGGATTGCTCACAGACGCCACAGGCCAAAGCAGACGCACCTTCTTTGTTAGCCTGGAGAATTGGGATGTCCACATTCCTATGCCACTCCGTGGGAGGCAAGGCATTGATTCTAGCCGACTCGGTATCGTCTAAGGTCTTATCTGTGGCATATTGTCCCGCAGCTCTGTCCAGGTTGATTCCCGTTCCGGACTAAGTCGTGGTATCTCGTCAGTTCCGCAGCGGAAGTTCTGCGGATGGGTCTACTCACTGTATGGAGAAGGATGGTCGGTACCTTCGTCGACGCAAAATGCTTTTTTGCACCTGTGAGAACGGCCTCGGTGAGCGGCAAGTCGTCTGATGAAGCCTAGATTGAACAAAGTCACTGATGAGCTCATGCCACAGTTCAGCGAAAGATACGTACACAGTTGATGACAAAATCGGCTTTGGCAGCGGCCTCCTGGACGACGTCGAAGGACCCGGCAATGGTCTTGATTCCGATGAGCTGCTCGCATTTCTTCGCCTTCTCTGCTGACCGAAAGTATGCGGTGATATCGAACTCTCCTGCCCTGGGATGATCCAAGATTGCGTCCAGGACACTTCCTCCGATATATCCTATGTGATCATTGAGCAAGTTGGAGGTAGCAAATCTCTTGGTACTCACCGGTCGTTCCAAGGAATAGGATCTTCTTTACGATGGCCATGTCGTTTCACAGCGCAATGCACACAAGGGGGGTTATGATGTAC